>LPNX011167610.1:94502-118238 GCA_001517045.1 Pseudotsuga menziesii | reverse complement strand
CCCGGAGTTCGTTGATCTAGGGTTTGTCACAGAAACCCTAATTTTCAAAACTTGGAATCTTTCAGATCTGATTGGATGAATAGATAGATCTCTTCAAATGGATCTGTCCAATGTACTCCTTTTCTGAAAATAGTGGAGGGAAGCTCCCGGAACAGGAAACCCTAATTTTCTGATTTCTTCTGCAGAAATGCCTGTTACTGTTTCTGTGATATCTCCGAAATTACTGATCCTCTGTGTCTAAAATTTCTTAATAAGGTAAAATCGCATGTCCTTGATCCAAAACCATAGGTTTCATCAGAATTTGTTTCACCATTTTGGATTTATGATCCTTTTCCCAAGGTGACCTGTTACAGGACTGTTCAGAACAGTGAAGTTGAACGGCATGCCACGTGTCACTGGTTCATCTTCTGAGTCTGATATTTGGATCACAGAAATTAAATTCTGTGCCATTTTTGTAACATCTTCAGGAATTATATTTGGACCTCTTTAGCCCAATAAATTGCAATTTTCCCCAGGTGTCCTGTTTATGGATGATTTCTGGAAGAGGCTAGAACCCTAACTTTGAGAGATCATATCTCCCAGAATACAGCGAATATGAGGCTGAGATTTGGAAAAAGTGTTCCTTAGGATTTTATATTCATCCCCTACAATTTTGCAGCTTTTGAGACTTCACCAATATTGGAATATAGCGACTGTACAAAAAATTAGCAGTTTTAGTATTTAGGGTTTCTCCTAGCTCAGGGTCAAACTAGGGTTTGACTTTCCTAGAGTTTCACCCAACCAAATTTCTTGATCCAGGTCTCTAAAATTAGGTTTTGATGAGGAGAATAACCCTATGCTGGTCTCACTCAAAAATTCCTCTTCTATAGAAAGCCCTAATTTCCACATCGAAACTGAAAATGCTTGAAATTGAATTCCGCATCGACAAAAAGATGCACCCTTCAATGGAGAGTCATCCTAGCATAATTTTGCTGAAAATATGTGGAGGAAGATCCAAAAAATAGGAATCCCTAGTTCCTGTAGCTGCACAATGTCTTGTTCTTAGGTTAGCTCTGAGTCCATGTTAGTTTTTCAACATTTAAGCTAGCATTATGTTAGGATCTTTTCACTGAGAGAATAACAAGCACAACAATAACATAAGCACATCACATGAGACAAGAGACACAAAGAGTTTTGATAGGGGAAACCATAAATGGAGAAAACCCCTCAACTTCCTCTAAGATAGTATCACCACAAGATGTGAAACCCAAAACAGTAAGATGACTTCCCAACACAACAGCAGCCTTCTGTCTTTTGTCAAGCCAAAGTATTTCCTTCTCCAAAGGTGTGCCACACTTGAGAGAGCAAGTGATGTAATTCACAAGTGATAAATAGAGAGACTCTCACTCTCTATTTATATTCTTCCGTTGACTTGAAGTGCACTAAACCATGTAGTCTTAACTTACAATTACTTACTCGAGCCTACACCTTAATTAGTGTATAATAACCCAAGTGCCCCGAAACTGTGGGGACTTACCTAATGACTTGACAAGACTTGTTTACATTAATATTCCTCTTGATCGGAACATCGGGGTAAGAAAATATGACTCAAATACATAATAGAAACATCTCGGAATAAACATCGGGTTACAATATATAAAATACATATAAGAATACATTCCAAAGTTACATATACATCAACACCGCACTCACAACACAAGTGAGTGTCGGGCCAAGAAGTCACTGGTGGCCGAGATAAAGGCTTCTGAATCAGATGCATACTCTGACACTGAATCAGAACCTAAGAAGGGGAATGATAGAGGGAAGAATATTATTGATGCAGAGCCCAATTCCACTATTGCCACCATGGAGATCCAAAAGGAAGAACCAGAAGAATCAGAGGAGGAGGAGCGTCTTTTCCACTCCCAGATGTGGGTAAAGTGTTCCTTGCTACAATTCATTGTCAATAGTGGGAGCCAAAAGAACCTAATTTTAGCAGAGGTTGTGAAGTGGTTGGTTTTTCCGACCACAACACACCCACAGCCGCACACCATTGGGTGGCTTCACCAAGGGTGGGATCTCTGCGTCAGCCAGCAGTGCCTCCTTCCCTACAGCATCAAGCCCTTCACCGATGAGGTATTATGCGATATTGCTCCTCTTGATGTTTGTGATGTATTATTAGGTAAACCATACTTATGGAAGCACAGGGGCTTCACTTGTTGACCAATATCTTATCACATTAGTTCATATTGTGGGTTTTAAAATTATCAAAAACTGAACCAATATATTGTAGGTATTAGGGGGGATGAGGGGTTTAAGGTGGGGGTGGGTAGGGTGGTTAATAAGGATTTAGGTATAAAAAGGGGTGTGGAAGAGGTTTTAAGTATTGGGAGGGGGCACGGGGACTTCACTTAGTGAACCTCTCACATAGCATGTGTGATCGTGAGATATTAAAGAATACCCTTAATTTCGAGAGATATTGACTCAAACTCTTTTTGTTGAAACCCCCACCCAATACTTAAGACCTCCTCCCCACCCCTTTTTATACCTCAATACTTATAAACCACCCTACCCACCCCCACCTTAAACCCCTCATCCCCCCAATACCTACAATATATTGGTTCGGTTTTTTATAATTTTAAAACCCATAATATGAACTAACGTGATAGGATATTGGCCAACAAGTGAAGCCCCCATGGGAGGGGATTTCATAAAAAAGAGTTTGGGTCAATATCTCTGGAAATTAAGGGCTTTCTTTAATATACCACGATTGCATGTGCTATGTGAGAGGTTCACTAAGTGAAGTCCCCGTGTATGAAAGCGACATGTTGTGTATGAGTCCGAGCCTCGCACTATTATTATTACGTTGGGAAATAATTTGTACAGGATACCATAGGTACCACCTCCTACCGATATCTCTTTGGATACTGTAAAATGATGCAGTAAGCTCATTTCCAAAACTGGGAAGTTTTTTTTCTTGATGATCTGCCCTCGGGGCAAGAAGAAGATCATGGCCACAACCTCCAGATAGGGCCCCTCTGCACAACAACAACAAATGGACAAGGTCATGGAGGAGTACCGGGACATATTCACCTCACCCACCAGGGTGCCTCTCCACTGTTAGGTCAAGCACCCCAGGTGCGCCGCTGCCCAATGGACCGATCTATCGATGCTCTATTCTGGAGAATTTTGAAATCAAGAGGCAAATTTAGGAGCTGCTACAGAAGGGTCACATCCGGCCAAGTTCATCACCCTGTAGGAGCCCGATCGTGTTGGTACAGAAGAAGGATGGGACCTGGAGACTTTGTATTGACTATCGGGTGCTGAATAAGATCACTTTCCGGAATAGGTACCCGATCCCACAGATTGATGACCTCTTGGACTAGCTTAAAAGGGTGAAATATTTTAGCAAGATTGACTTAAAGTCTAGGTATCACCAGGTACCGATCGAACCGAATGATGTGTGGAAGACTGCCTTCAAATACAAGTAGGGCCTTTTTGAATGGTTGGTCATGCCTTTCAGGCTGACAAATTCTCCTGCAACCTTCATGAGACTGATGGACAACATCTTGCAGCCATTCACCAACTCATTTGTAGTAGTGTACTTGGATGACATCCTAATTTTCAGACAGACTTGGGAAGAGCACCTACACGACATCCGACAGGTCCTCCAAACATTGCGGCAGCACAAGTTGTGTGCCAATTTGGACAAGTGCACTTTTGGCATGACCCAGGTTCAATATCTGGGATACATTATTTATGAGTGTGGGGTACATGTGGATCCTACCAAGATCCAATTCATTCAATATTGGCCAGCCCCAAATACTCTAACAGAGCTTCGCAACTTTCTAGGCCTTGCTAATTTCTACTGTAGGTTCGTGTTGGGATTCTCTCATATCACTTGGCCCTTGATTCAAGTCACCAAGGGAGGAGAGAAAGCAAAATTATTTTGGTAGGAAACTCAGTAGAAGGCATTTGCATAATTGAAACATCGCCTCTGCTGTGCCCCAGTGCTCACATTACCAGACTTGCAACAACCATTTGAGATCGAGACAGATGCCTCTGACTATGCTATTGGGGTAGTCCTTACTCAACAAGGGAATCCAATGGCATATCACAATGAGACACTATCCAACACAGTCCAAAAATATCCCACTTATGAAAAATAGATGTATTCCATTGTACAGGATTGTCGACAATGGAAGCATTACGTTTTGGGGAAGGAAACGATCATCCACACAGACCACCGACCCCTGCAGTTCATGTAGAAACAAGGGAAGTTATAGAATGATCGCCATTAGAAGTGGTCCACATATATACAACAGTTTCATTTGAACATCAAGTACAAGAAGGGAAGCACCAATAATGTTGCAGACTGCCTCATCCGACCACCGATCGTGGCAATAACCACCATGCTCAACTCTTGTGGGCACGAGACTTCTGATTGGCCATTTCTCTACAAGAGCAATCTAGAATTCAACCACACATACCATATTCTCTTAAAGGGAAACCAAGTTCCATAATTTCACTTCTAGGATGTACTACTATGTCACATGGGACGCCTTTGTGTTTCTTCAAGTGAGCGTGCCAAGATGATTTGGGAAGCGCACTACAGTCGGGTCGCTAGGCATTTCGGGGTAGAGAAAATAGTGGCAGTACTGCAGAAGTATTTATATTGGATGAACCTTCGACGGGACGTCAGGAAGTACATCCGATCCTGCACTTCCTGCGCCATTGCCAAACCATCCATTAAGAAGTAAGGCCTCTATACTCTATTGCCTACCCCTAGTCGACCTTGGGAATCCATCTCCATGAATTACATGTCGAGCCTTCCTTCTACTAAGCATGGAAATTACTGTGGGTTTATGGTCATTGACAGATTCTCAAAGATGGCCATAATGACAGCCTGCAAGAAGAATATCACAGCAGAAGCCACTGCTAAACTCTTCTTTGAACGAGTGTGGGTACACTTTGGGATCCCACAGTCTATAATATTAGATCGGGACAATAGGTCCCTTAGTACATTCTGGTCTAGCCTATGGTCAATACTATACACCAAGCTCACAAAGTCCTTAGCTTTCCATCCCTAGACTGATGTCCAGAAAGAGGTCATTAACAGGAAGATCGTACACATTTTGCGCATGTACAACTCAAAGAATCCATGCACATAGAATGCGAGCCTCCCCTATGTACAACACAACTCTGACCGAGCCCTCCACAAATCAACCAATCATAGCCCCTTTCAGGTGGGCTTGGGATTTCAGCTACTATGTCCCATTGACGTAGCCATGCCATTTGCAGCTACTCAGGATGATTCAGCTCATATCTAGTCTAAATTTTCCAAGGCAAACAGCTTCATTGAGCACATTCAACACATTCTCCAATAGGTTCATGACATATTGGATAGATCCAATGCTAACTACAAGAAACAACATGATCAACATCGGGTGCAACACAACTTCCAGGTGGGAGACAAAGTGTGGCTACATTTGTAGAAGGAGCACCTCGCTAGACCCCACCGCAAGCTTCTCTCGCTCCGATATGGGCCATACACCATCACCAAGGCTATCAGGGACAATTCCTTTGAGCTCAGTATTCCACCATTCCTTGGTCTGCACCCAGTTTTCAATGTGGACCACCTTTGGCCCTACTTTCCACCTCTACTGGACACATAAGACGTGGCAGAACAACTCACACCAACAAAGTTAAACCCCGACTGCATGGAACAAGCCAAAACTGATCAGATTATGGACACACAGATAAAGAACACTCAGCAGCAGAAGATCCAGCTATATCAAGTTGTCAAAGCAGGCCAACTCCTTCACCAGGGAAAGTGGCTCACCAGGGACCAAGTTCAACAGAAGTTTCCTCATCTCATGGAGGAACTCAACGCAATGGGGACCATTGCTTCCTAAGGGGGGAGGAATGATCCAGGAGGATATTGGTGGCCACCCACCTATTCCTATTGGACCCCCATCATTGTTTCTTTCATTTTTCCAGTTTCCTTAATTGTAGCACAATTTATTATTTTTTGGCAGTTTTTGGGCCCTAAACTTCCGGAGCCGTTTTGAGGCCCTAAACGTCATTTTTTCGGCATTGAATGGTCAGGAAACTATGAGTCCATTCTAGACTCAATATTTTTTGTTTATGGATGTAGTCCTTAAATATATCTTTTTGACGATGTATCATGCGTGTCAAATGGAGGTAGTATGCTAAAGTTATGACCCTGGGAAATTGATGTACCAAGTTACCCAACGGGGCTTACATTCTGGCGTTTCACCTCCTAGGGTTAGGTTTTTGGATGTGTATGGTTTTCATTGTTTCTCAATAATATATAGGCCTTCGAGCCTCATTTTAACACAAATTTCAGAGGCATGTAGCCGCCACATCTCTTCTCAGAGATAAGCTACCAGCACTCTAGCTAGTTTATTTCCATTCTGTATGTAAACAAGTTTTAGTTATTGATTAATGAAATGAAGTGTTATTTCCACTGCACATTTGTTTCTATGGTTATTTGTGTATTATTTTGCGTTCTTGCATAAATCCAGATCAGTTAAACTAATAGACCACCTTCCCAATCGGTCAAAAATACTAGATTTGGGGTTTTCAAAGAAATGGGAATGCTTGCTCTTTCTAGAGCTATAAGCTTCGACATACATATTACACATTAAATATTGGCTATAGAAACACTTGAAAATTTCACATTTTAAAAACAAGGAAACGCAAAAAAACTGTGAGCCGCAGAGGGAACCAGATATGATAATGGATCATCTAGGGTGTTGCATCTCCCACAAAGAAGTGCAGTGTCTCTTCTAGGATCGGACAGGGTCCATAATCTGCCACTGGGTTTCGAGGTTGCATCTCCTATATCGGTTGAGCAACAATGATGTTTATTGGAGTCTCACGACCATGCTTAATAGGCGTAGCGCTTCTCATATTTCCCCTGTTTTCCTGCAACAGACCTAGACAGTTTTCCACCATTGCTGAGGTCTCACCACCCTTCCCATGTTGGTCCTTGTCTCCATCATCATCCGCATTTCCTGTGCTTAGAAACACCGAATAATGTCCCAAGTTAAAATAATCTTCTAGGGATTTGAGTTGTGTATATGTCTAGTTGATACAGTTGCACATCAGTTGGGCTACATCCATGGCACCATTCCATTTGACAGTCATGTCCTCCATTAAGAGTCCCAGCATAATTTTAATCATCCAATAATTATTAATTCTTCCACCACTTCTTCCGGATGCAAGATGGTCTAAGACCGCCTTGGACTCCCACTCGTCGATCAAACATCTAACCAGCATGGAAACCTTGTTGGTTGTGGATCCTGATCTTATGGATTCAGAGACGCTATTTCAGCTTTGTTTGGATCCCAGTACCTGACGGGGGGGTGTGTGGTATATTTCACCACCACTATAGTTGTCATGGTGGTTTAGGTGGAGCAAGGACTGGTTTGGGATCCCCCCCTGGAGGGGTTCGAGGGAAACGCCCCCGTAGCGAACATTTAGGAAAAAATCCTTGTAAAATGTTATAATTTCATAGTCATGAATTGGTCAATAATGGGTGATTTATGGGCCCATGGTATTTGGGAAACCATTGGTATTTTCCCATGGTATTCGCTTTATAAAAGGAAGGCATTTTAATACAGCTGTGTATTGTAGTAGCATTGTAAACAATCCATGTGATTGTGAGACTATGAAGAGGAAGTGCAACGGGGTTGCTACAGGTTGTATCCCTTCATTTTGTTGGATGGTATAATAACAAAGGACTAGCAATTTCTATGTGGATGTAGCCCATCTTGGGTGAACCATGTTATATTTGTCTCTCTTGTAATGTGTTTAAGATTTGTATCTTGTTTAATAATTTAATTGTATAATTGTTATTGCTCTGCGATCCTATTTTTCTAACAATCAGTATCAGAGATAAAAGGTCTATTTGGATGGTAAACTCACAAGAAAGAAGGGTTCTTGGTTCGAGCGAGAGAAATGGTAGAAGAAGGAAATTTTAGGGTCAAGAAATTTAACGGCCAAAACTACTAGTTATGGAAGATGCAAATGGAGGACTATCTGTACCAGAAGGAACTATACCTACCATTGGGAAGAAAAAGAAAACAATGGGTGACTATGAAGGAAGAAGAATGGAAGTTTCTTGAAAAAAAGGCACTGGGAACAATACGACTGTGCCTGGATTTGTTGGTGGATTTCAATATTTCGAAAGAAAATACAATGAAGGGTGTGATGAGCGCATTGGCTAAGATCTATGAAAAATCCTCAGCTTCCAGCAAGGTATTTTTAATGAAGCATTTATTTAATATGAATATGTCAGAAGGTGGATCTCTTGCTGACCATTTAAATGAGTTTAATATGCTTACTAGTCTGTTAAGTTCTGTAAAAGTGAACTTTGATGATAAGGTTAGGGATATTCTAAGGCTTGTGCTCATTGCAAGAAAGATGGAACAGCTTGGTCATGGTTGTAAGTAACTTTGTCCCTGGTTCAAACACTCTTAAATTTGATGATGATGTTGGTGTTATTCTTAGCGAGGAAATGTGAAGAAAAAGAATAGATGAGACATCAGGTAATGCATTGACTATGGAGACCAGGGGGAGACAAAAGAGAAAGGAAGGAACCCAGGTAATCACAACAAGTCTAGAAAGGGAATATCCAAGTTCATGTTTTGAAATATAGAGTGTTGGAACTGTGGTAAGAGAGGACATATGAAGAAATACTACACATATCCAAAGAAAAAATAAGACAAGAAGCAAGAGACTACTCAAGAAGAAAATGTAGCAAGTGATGTGTCACAAGATGCTTTGATTCTTTCATTAGATAATACTAGTGATTACTGCGTAGTAGAGTCAGGGGCTTCATGTCATGCTACACCCCATATGAAATTCTTTCATGATTATGTTCTAGGTGATTTTGGACATGTTTTATTGGGGGATGATGAGCCATGTAAAATTGTTGGAATGGGTAAGTGTTGGAAAAGGGTTTTAAGATAAGTTGGTTGCGTAGCATAACAGATGCTGCGTAAGCTCAAAGACACCGCACAAGTGGAATATGGTGTGCAAGGAGGAAATAGAATATTTTATGTAATTTTGTGTCACCTTTTGTATTTTTGGACCATATTTTGTGTATATTGGTCATTATTTTGTAGAATCAGTGAAGAATTAGTTAGGAATTCGTCTAAGTGGACCTTGAATGTAAAGGCACAAGCCTATAAGTAAATGTTGAATTACAAGTATTAGAAGATAATCATCTTTTGGGGAATACCTTTGGACCATTTGAACTAAGATTTGCTGATCTATGAATTGTTTTGGAGAATCTGTGATTTTGTGCGAAAGTAATATTACAAGAAGGAAGTTGAACTGAATCACCATGTTCTTTCCCATTTTTTTGTTTTACTGTCTTTTGCAATGCAAATATGAAATTAATGTGCATATGCGACATGGATCTGTAGATGATGCAATGTTTCCTTGTGTTAAATGATGTTATTCTGTTGGATCTGTTTGCACATCAATATGTTTACCACAGATATGATTGAATGTTGCAAACTGTTGAGGAATGAGAATGAATGGCTACGTGAATGCATAAGTTGAATGAGTTGTAAATACTGCGCTAAGTTGATAAGTTGATACACATTGTCCTCTCCTATTTTGTGGAAACTTGGTTCCATCAGCTCTCCCTTAAAAATATTGGGTGAGACTTCATCTGCTTTGCACGTGTTACCGGATGAGGTAAAACCTATCTAGGTAGGTGCTCAGGGAGATCGTGGTGGTTTGGGTGTCGACAGAGTGGGAACCCTTGTCGACTAGTTTTATTGGCTGGGTTTGTGTCAACAAATGGTTCTGTTGTTGGGACCTTGTTGCGACTGAGGAGAGGATATGTGGCATTTGACAAGACAAAAAATTCAAGATTGGTTTGACTATAAGTTACGAGAATTTGCTGACACAGAAAACCAAAACCCTGGACTGACGACAGATAAGTGGTTGGCATGGTAGATTCATGACAGTCCACATGAGTACTTTTTCTCTGAATTTCTCATCATATTGTACGAGTGATCGGTATGATTTACCTATCGCAAGAAAAAATTTCAAGGAGGTGAGCCAACATCCTAGACCCCTGAGTTGATCCAGAAGTTGCAGGAAACCAAAAACAAGGCATCGTGAGATTTTGAAGTCTAGTTGGACAGTATCTTAGAAGGCTATATCACAGAGTTTGTGGTTGATACCACTATGTCCTACAACGAAGCAAAAATGGAGTTCTTTAGTAATGAACCATGAGGTAGGTTTTTATTGTCTTTACACTTATCAATTAAGATGCTTGTCTATGAAAAAGGCATACTGAAGATGCACCTCGAGTAGTAGAAATGTGGTGTGCAGAGGCTATGGATACCATGAAGAAAGGGGGAGACAAATGCAAGGATAAGGGGTATATGGGTGCAAGTTTCGATGAGACTGTGAGGGTGTTAAAATTGTTGTGCCATTTAGATCATCAAGAAATGAGTCCAATATTATTGATACAGTAAAAGGAGAATGAAGATACACACTGAAGAAATCAAACCACATAGGAAACAGATGAGTATAGCTCAGATAATTACAATATCATTGTCATTTAATTAATCTCGTGTTAAAATAGTGTTACATAAGGAAGAATTCGAATTCATTAGGGATGAATTTGAATCTACCAAGTGGATGTGACTGTATTTAACTGGATAGATAAATAATGGTGTCTCAATCAATATCAGAGTCCAAATGGTTAACTCCATATGTCTAATCAAGTCACACAATCAGTAATAAACAGTTAACTTAGTTTAACTGAAGTGGTAGGTGAACAAAGGTGCCTTATCCACATGCAATCATGCATAACTAGCACTAAATGAAATTATTGTGATCGAACTGAATGTAACTAGAAAATAAATAAGCTTAACTAGTTCCAACTCCAACTGACTGAAGGAGGTTGGTTTCAGGACTCTCAGTGGCTCTTAAAATGTAGGGATTGGGCTAGGAGGCACCTAAACTAATGGGTGCAAGTGCAATCAGTGGAAGTCAACCTCTAGTAGTGTTCCCCACACTCTAGTAACTGGTACATGTGGCCCCATTAGGCCAAGTGACCCAATGGTACTAGTGGAACCAATTAATTAAATAAAACTCCTAAGTTAGGCTAAAATAATCGAATAGACAATTTGGTTAAGGGAGGATTATAAATCCTAACACCCCCCCTGAATCCTAACTTGGACAACTTTGGGCCTTGGAAACAAGGCCATAAGTCACCCATATACAATCTAGAAAATAAAATGTTTCTTAATGCAACTGAGAATATAGGGGAACCCCCCCGAAGATAAGTAGAAATCAGGAAATACAAGTTAAAAATTTGCAAAATCTTTTGCTGCAATTTGCAGCAGTAATGCAATATTTAGGTTCTTCTATGCAGCAGCATCTTGAATCTGTGCATGTGAACCTATGAATCCAAACGAATTTATTATTTCTATAGGAATCTTCCTCTTTAGAAGAAGAATAATGTGCTCAACTGCATCAGGAATATAGACAACTGTAGTATGAAAATTGGACCCATGTAGAGTAACTGAAATCAAGTGACAAGAGAGCAAAGGTACTTGAGAATTTGAACCATGTGAGGAACACCCAAGAAACTGATGTATTGCAGCCTTTAACATCAAACCATGTGAGGAAAAATCAGCCTCAAGTGTTAGGATCAAGTGTCTAGGCAGATGCAAAATGTCTCCAACTTTACTAGTTCTGTGAGGAGATGAACATGTGACCAAAAAGGTAGGTAGAGAAGCCCTGAGATTGTGGAGAATGAATGCTTGAGCTCCATAATCTGATGTATCTTCATAAATAAACAATAATTCAAAAAATATAATATCAGGAATCTCATAAGAGAAAACTAACATCGAATCCTCAACAACAAAATTGAAGGAGACTTGCGATGCTTGATTTGTCACACCAAAATTGATGAAACCAGTTACAAGCAATACTGTAAGCTATTGAATATTAAAAACTGAACCAAATATTATTATATCAAAAAATAAATCAAAGCCAAATAGGTTCATATCATATCCAAAACTTTGCTCCACCGATATGGTAGATGCACAATTTTCTCCTTCTTCAAAATTCTGATTTTTGGTGCATGCAATCCTGTAGGAATTTACTGGAAGTTCTAAATTAATGAGAGTGAATGGATCACTCCTATAGTCTGATATTATTTCCAGAATATACATGGTATTACTTATATTCACACCAACAACATCAATAGAGATATATAAATCAAATTCCTCTTTTTTTTGTGAAACAATCACTCGTAAACTATGCACATAATTTAAAATAGAAGAATCACTGGAGAATTTTTGCAAAGAATGGTCAGAGAGTTTTTCTTCAAAAACATAGATTTGAATGTATTTTTATATATCAACCATGTGAGGAGATGAGATAAAAAATATATCATACACTTCAAGTGCATCAAGAGAAGGATTCACTCCAAGGATACTTTCTTCAATTCGAATTGACTGTGAGGAAAATTCTACTTCTTCTTCATCTTCAACAATTTGCTTTTCTGTATGAGAGGCCATGAACTCATAATGCTATATTTTATGTGAACCTCTCCCAATATTTGGGATTTTAGATTCATATCCCATATGACTGCTAGGTCCTCCTAATAGAGGGAAAGTGATGAAGGATTTCTTGGAGGAAACCATGTGGTTGGATGGTCCAGAATCTGTCAAATAAACCTTCAGCGGAGTGAGGCTTGCATGCAAGCATCTATCATATCTTTAGTATTCTATTCATCATCAGGAATATCTACACCTTGTGGAATGGAAATATTGTTCTGTACACATATATATTTCAACTGGTCCAGGGTCTTCTTCATGCATGAGTCTTCTGGGTGAAAACCCCTCATACAATAGGGACACTTTTTCTTTTTGAACTACTTCTTTTTCTTAGAGTCGAAGGCTCCTTCAGAAGTATTTTGATTCTATTTAGGCTTAAAATTAGCTACTTTAGGATCCTTCCCCTTAGGTATCCCTTTAGAGTGCGCTTTGGTAGAGTCTGTCACTAGGAGAGCTTGATATTTGGAAGTCTGGATGATTCCCATCCAGATCAATTTCTCTTGCTCTTGTATTAAGGACTCGACAAAGGAATCAAGTGAGGGAATTTTCCAACCAAGAAAGGTATCCCTTTTGGAATGAAATATTGAGACAAATATAGAATACTCAGAACCGATTTTGCTGAGAATGGAGAGAAAATTTTTCTCATCCTTTCTTTCTATTCAGCATTGTCTGCATTGAAGTGCAAGAGACTTGAATTTAGTAAAGAATTTATCTATAGTTTTGAAGTTGCTGGGATGTAATGATACCAACTCGTTCTCCTGGAGGTGTCCCTGAATATCATCTTGTTTTCCAAACAAGTCTTCAAGCTTCTCCCAATATTCTTTGGGAGTCCTCAAACCTTCAAGGTGGAAGAGGAGATCTCTAGATATATAAGTGCATAGATAATTGAAATCTTCATCTAAGTGCTTTAGAAACTTGTTCTTCTCAACTAGCTGATGTGGCTTAACCTCCCTTCCAAGTAATATCCTGTAGTATCCTAGATTGCACAAGGACAGATGCATATATTCCCTCCAATCGAGATAATTGAAGGGTGTTAGGATCCGAGGAGTATAAGGTAGAGAATCCATAATTCACCTGCTGGAAAAACACAAATCTTCACACAAGTTGTGTAGAACATGTAGTTTTTCACTGTAGAACACTAAAACATTTGAACTATGTTAGAATCATGCCTTTATTGTCGACAAGAAAACTGTCTCAGGGTGTGTCATGCCCGCACCTCCACTTTGACTAAATTCAGAGGAAGAAAGGCACTCTTTGGGGGACTTCTATGGAAACTGAGCTGCTTCTGACGTTCAATGGAGAGAAACCAACATGAAGATTTCTTGAAATGGCTTTGATTCCATGTAAGGTTTTCCTTTACACCAGAAATTGTAGATGTTGATGAACATTTGAAACCCAGCACAAGGCCCTATCACTAGACATGGTGGTTAGTCCACATTTTTTATATTCCCATAGGTGCGGCGGTTATACCATAAGAGGTTGTACCGATACTCCAACACCCATCCTTTGGCATAGCTCAAGGGAATTGAACCTGAGACCTATGCTCTGATACCATGTTAAAATTGATGTGCCATTTAGACCATCAAGAAATGAGTCCAATATTATTGATGCAATAAAAGGAGAATGAAGATACACACTGAACAAATCAAACCACACAGGAAACAGATGAGTATAGCTCAGATAATTACAATATCATTGTCATTTAATTAATCTGGTGTTACAATAGTGTTACATAAGGAAGAATTCAAATTCATTAGGGATGAATTCGAATCTACCAACTGGATGTGACTGTATCTGACTGACTAGCTAACTAATGGTGTCTCAATAAATATCGAAGTCCAAATGGTTAACTCCATATGTCTAATCAAGTCACACAATCAGTAGTAACCAATTAACTCAGTGTAACTGAAGTGGTAGGTGAATAAATGTTCCTTATCCACATGCATCCATGCATAACTGCGCTAAATGAAATGATTGTGATCTAACTGAATGTAACTAGAAAATAACTAAGCTTAAATAGTTCCAACTCCAACTGACTGAAGGAGGTTGGTGTTGGGACTCCCAATGGCTCCTAAAATGTAGGGATTGGCCTAGGAGGTGCCTAAACCAATGCATGCAAGTGCAGTAAGTGGAAGTTAGCCTCCAGTAGTGTTCCCCACACTCTAGTAATTGGTACACGTGGCCCCATTAGGCCAAGTGGACCCAATGGTACTAGTGGACCCAATTAAATAAATAAAACTCCTAAGTTAGGATAAAATAATATAATAGAAAGTTTGGTCAAGGGAGGATTATAAATCCTAATAGAGGGAAGTTGAGGAAGAAAGTGGTATTACGAGGGGAGGAGCAAGGTTTCGACAAGAGAAGAGGTAGAGGATAGTGGAAGGTCTTGCTGCGATTGAAACACAAGACCAGGAAGGAATACCACACAGGACAAAGTGACCCTGCAATGACAAAGAGGAAAACCATGCTATGGCCAGGATAGAGGTAAGATAAAACCCCAGCAGTAACATGCCCACACCTCTGTGCACTACACCACATTCAGGAAGAAACGTAAGTTCCACATCAACTTTTCCGACGTGCTAGCAACATTCTAGTAGTAGATCAACATCTATAGGAAGAAGGCCCAGGATGGTGGGCGACGAAGTGAAGTTATCTCTGTTCCATGGGAACGAGATTGAGGATCTAGAATAATACTAGTTCCTATGTCAGGCAGTATGAACTGTCAGAAAAATGTAGATGATGATGTTAAGAAGGGCTAATTGGTGACAACCCTTCCTCTCGCACTGGATTGGTACATGCAATTTGTACAAGTTCCTATAGGGACTCTAGTGAAGACATTGGCAGAAGTCAGGAGAGGAATTATTGAAGAATTCAGAAAACCAAAATCTGAAGCACAGTACATTACAAAATTGAAAGAAATCAAGAAGTATCCCAATGAGATTGTTTGGGATTTTGATCAAAGATTCAAGACACTAATGGAAAGATTCAGTTTTGAGATGAGAAACATTCAACATAAGGAATAGTTCATTTCAGCATTGCTAACTCATATCAGACTACCACAGATGCAACAAAAAATCATGACACAGAGCGAGGCTCTAGATATCACCATGAAGTTGGAAGATTCACCCGTGGGATCAAATGCATTCGATATGAGCCAAATTTAGACATAGTTGGTGAAGTCAACACTCCAGTTACAAGATATTAAGAAGGGAAAAGAACAATGTGACGATCTATTGTGCACTCAATGTTACGCAGATGGACATACTTAGGATACCTACTTAGATTTATGGAACTACCTGTTGTTAGGGGTGCCAAACCCAGTAAGTTCTAGTAGTGTACCATGGTGCCACATTTTTCAAGTATATGGGCACTAACACGAGGAATGCGGATATATGTAGAATATGGTAATGAAACCGACAAACCTTTAATGTGCATTTTGTCAATCTATTCGCCACGAAGATAAATATTGTTGTGCATATGACCTACTCTAGGAGAGGACGTATGACTCATACTATGTAAAGGGAGAAGATCATCGGGAGGTACCATAACCGCAGCCACAAGTGGTGCAACTACCACCTCAATCATGGTATGTACCACCACTGTAGATGGATTTTATACTGCAACATCCACCACAACAGTTTGTGCAACAACCACAGTTTAACCAAATGCAAATGGATCTATAGCAGTCATAGTATGTTCAGTCATCATAGTATGTTCAGTAGCAACCGAATCCCCTGTAGCAACAATTAAATCATCCGTTGTATCAATAGTAAGGAGGATTTCATGGGGGATTTAGAGGAGGGAGTGGAGGCTTTGTTTGAGGAGGAGGAGGAGGTCGTGAACCGGTCCAATGATATAATTATGGCGTATTATGACATTACCAGAGAGATCGCCCACAACTGTAGTGCTCATGTACGTATTGTACCATGATTTTTCACACTGTGGGGAACTTCCCACAGCTGATCACGAGGTGGCAAGAAGGAAATGTTCTGCAGTTGCAAAACCAAAATTAGTTATAGAACCATAATCAGTTACAGAATCAAAATCACTTACATAACCAGAATCAAGTGCTGAACCAGAACCAAAACCAAATTCCAATTCAGAATTAGAATACAAATCAGAGCGTGAATTAAGCTATGAATCCACCATTGAACTAAAGCTAGGGACTGACTGTCGCAACAATATCAGTGGAGCTGAGGATGCAGGATGTTGACGTCGCAGTTATCACTCATCAAGGTGTGACGATGGGAAAAGATAGTCCACATCCACAAATTTGACTAGCTCGGAAGAAGAAGGTGTGGTTTGACATCGATGCTGAGAAAGACACATTTGTTGAAGCATGTGATATGATCAAAAGGTATCCTGGTAAGTTACCTGTCTATGAAATTCCCACTTCTTTTGATTCAACATTGGAGGCAGGACCATTGCGACAGTATGGTACTTTGCAGGAATTATTTTAGAGTTTCTTGTCACTAGAGAGAGATCCCGATACTATTTCATATATTGAAAACTTTTTGCATCAACCAGCCAAGGGGCGGAAGGATTCTGTGATAAATTCTTTGCATAAGAAAAAGACTAAAAAAATAGATGTGCATGAACATTAATATTGGGGACTATGAGCTTGATTCAGTCATCTTGGATCTAGGCTCAAATGTTAATATTATGGCAAGACAGACATGGAAAAATATGGGCAGCCTAAAACTGAGATGGTCTCCTGTACAGATGCGACTGGATAGCCAGGCCAGAGTGGTGCCAATTGGGAGAGTTTCGCACCTTGCTATGGAAGTTGAAGACATGAATACCTATGCTGATTTTGATGTGATTGAAGTTGTTGATGGTGGAAGATCCTATCCCACATTGCTGGGAATTAGATGGGCCAACGATAGTATGGCAGTGATCAATTTTAAGAAGCGTGTACCGACCTTTGAGAATCAAGACATCAGATTCATTGCTCCGATGGATCCAAATGAAGAGCAAAGGTATATTGAGCCAGTAAAAGATGAAGCTGTCAGAGGATGGGATCATGCATATAATATTTCAGAAGATTATGTACATCCAACTATTGATGGGGAACTCGATTGGTGTAGTGCTAGCTTTGCGTCTTCTAACTCTAACTATGCTTTAGAGAACTAGGAGAACCGCATGCATGAAGTGTCACTAGGAAAGTGCATATTTATTACACAGTCACTGTGTCACGTCCCGACTGTGACCATTGAGTTGCCAAGTAATGAAGGACTGCCTAAGTTATCCGAGTTTCTTGTCGAATTTGAAGATAAGATGTCAGAACCATAGTAGTTACTAGCATTGGAGTAAGCACTGAAGGATACTTCAATATGCTGGTGGGAGACCCATAATAATTCGATCAATGGATGGTTGTAGTGTCGGAGACTGATGACAATTCTCTTTGGAGATGCTGAAGTGTACCATGATGGAAGGTACGGTGGGAGAAATAGTCCTGGTGATCATCTGATTGAGTGTCAGAACTTGTGGGCTTTGCGACCAAAGGATTAGTGGGTCCATGCCTTTGTCCACACATTGGATAAAATCCCATGATCTTGGTATGTATCAGCCGAGTTGCATAGAAATATGATGACCTGGGAGGATCTGACGGTTTGCTTCAGTCACACCTTCAATTTCATAGATGCCAATCCAGATGTTCATAATTTACTATAGTTTATCTGTGATATTGTTCTAAAGGTAGTGCGGGTCACGTATCCAGTGGATCTGCATGTGCATTATCACATGCAATTGATAATGGAATGTTATAATGTGGCAGGGGAGCTAGGTGATGAAGATCTATAGAATATCAATATTTTGAAAATGGAAGGGAGTCATGATATCGCAACACCGGATGTACCGAAAACTCCAATGAATCATCCATTGAAGAAAAGAAAGGTCAACATTGGAACAGAAGAGAACCCAAAGTTTGCAAGTGTCAGGGACTACTGGGATGAAGAAATGATGGCAAAGATTACAGACTTGTTGCATGAGTTCCAAAATTTGTTCCCTGTGAATTTTTCTTAGGTGAAGGGGATACTAGGATATTTAGGAGAGATGAAGATCTCGTTGAGTCTAGATGCAAAACTAGTAAGGAAGAGGTTGTATCACCTGAATCTACAATATAAGGAGAGGGTAAAAGATGAACTTCATAGGATGTTGGATGCTGGAATAATTGATCCAGTTGAAGAAATGGAATGGATCAGTCTGATGGTAATCCAAGACAAAAATACAGGTGAGGTTTGGATTTGTGTCGACCTAAGAAAATTGAATGATGTGTGTATGCATGATCCATTTCCGACACCATTCACTGAAGAAGTTCTGGACGGAGTAGATGGTTAGGAGATGTATTCATTCACGCATGGGTTTTCTGACTATCACTAGATAAGGATTGAAAAAGAATGTCGACATAAAATAACATTTGTCACTGAATGGGGTTGTTTTCAGTACACTATGATGCCCTTTGGGTTGAATATTGTGCCTGCGATATTTTCCCATGTCATTGTCGCTGCATTCAAATATTTTATTTATAAGTTTTTGCAAGTATATATGGATGATTGGATAGTTTATGGATTGATGAGAAACCATCTAGAAAAATTGCGATTGATGCTAGAGAGATGTCGACAACATCAGATTGCACTGTACTTAAAGAAGTGTATTTTCTGCGCACCTTTTGGGATGTTGTTGGGTCACATCGTTTGCAAGCAAGGAATGTTGGTTGACCCTGGGAATATTGCAATGATTTTGAGCTTACCACTGCCTACAAATGTAAATATGCTTAGAGTGACATTGGGACACATAGGGTATTATCACAATTTCATACAAGGTTATCCTTTGATCACAACTCCCATGGAGAAATTGTTGAAGAAGATGCAACATTCATATGGAGTCAAGAGTGTCAAGGAAGTTTCGACACACTGAAAGCCAAGATGGATTTTGCACCAATACTAGTTTTTCTGGATTGGAACAAGGAGTTCCATGTTCATGTGGATGAATCATCTGTTTCACTGGGAGTGGTGCTTGTGCAACCAGCAGAAGGCGATCTAGATCACCTGATTGCTTTTGCTAGTCAGAAGTTGTCATCTGTAGAGAAAAACTATACAACCATAGAAAGGGAAGGTCTAGAAATGGTGTATGCACTACAGAAGTTTAGGAATTACCTATTGGGTGGTCATTTCAATATATTTACAGACCATTCTGCTTTGAAGTACCTTGTCAATAAGCCTGTGTTGGGGGCAAAGTTATGCCACTAGCTACTTCTCTTTCAGGAATTTGATTTTGAGATAATTGTGAAGCTGGGTCACTTGAATGTTGGCCTTGATCATTTATCCTAAATTGAGACAAGTGAAGAGCCAAAAAACATTAAAGATGGATTTCCAAAGGCACAGCTGTTCAAAATCGACATGGTCAATGATTAATCTGACCAAATCATTCAGTTTTTGTCAACACAAACTGCACTGGAGGACCTTACTACAAGTCAAAAGAAATAGTTGGTGGTTAACACCTCAGATTTCCAGTTGATCGCTTGAAAACCATATAAACTAGGACAAGATGATATTTTGTGGCGATGTGTCCTACCGCATGAACATGGGCATATTTTGGCAGAGGCCCATGTGGGAGTTGCTGGTGGAAATTTTGGAGGACGAGCTACTACGAGGAAGGTGCTTCGCCAAGGGCTTTGGTGGCCCACTCTGCATAATGATGCAATGCATTATGTGCGTAGTTGTGATGTTTGTCAATGAACTAGAAAACAATAGAGGAGGGATGAGATGCCACTAGTACGTCAAGTGACATTGCATCCATTTGATAAATGGGTCGTGGACTTTGTGGGACCAATCAACCCACCTGGGAAGCAAACTGGTGTGCGATATATCATTAAAACGCCAGACTATTTTACAAGATGGGTAGAGGCCACACTGGTCATGGATTGCACCGCTGTGACAGCAGCAAGGTTCTTATTTGAAAACATTGTGATGTGGTTTGGATTCCCAAGGATATTGATGAGTGACCAAAGGATCCACTTCATTAATCACACAGTAAACGCGTTAACGAAGGGGATACAAATACAACATAATAAAAGTACTTTGTATCATCCAAAAGAATTGTGGAAGCATTCAACAAAGTATTGGAGCATGTACTTACAAAGGTATGTAACGAAAACCACGATGACTGGGACTTGAAGATTCTAGCAGTCCTATGGGCATATCGCACCACTTGCAAGAGATTGATGAGACAGACACCATTCAAGTTGGTGTATGGGAAAGAGGTGGTCATGTATATGGAGTACATTGTTCTGATTCTATGCATAGCAACAATGACAGGCATGGACGATGAAGCAACATTAGAAGAACGTTTTGCACAAACAGTGCAGCTCGAGGAGGATCGCTTGATCACAAGTTTCCACCAACGCGTCAAGAAGGATCGACACATAAAGAACAAATAGTTTCAATAAGGAGACTTGGTGTTGTTGTATGACATCAAGTTCATGAAGCATCCAGGTAAGTTATAGATGCATTGGTTAGGTCCATATCTTGTTAATTCCATTACTTTAGGCAGTGCAGTTCAATTGTAGCAGTTAGATGGAGCGATGCTGCCAAAACTAGTAAATGGTAGCAGGCTGAATCCCTATAGGATGGTCCCAAAACCGCATGATGCTTGAGGCACTATGCAATAAAAAAAAAATAGGTAGGATGTTGGATGGAAGGATGGCACACTAAGGGGAAGTGCATGCACAAGAGTAGGAGCTAGCAGTGCATTTAGGAGGTTATGATGCGACAGCCGTAGGGCTACGCACAGAGTCAACTTAGTAATAAATAAAGATAGTTAAAAGCAGTTAATCGATGGTGCTTATTGAAGTGATGCACATCTATGGTCGATCCGACCGTTGGATTGACAGGATCGCCGACAAATTTGGGTAGTTAATGTATGATTTGGTCATGATGATGTTGACACAAAAAATTCTCACCTAGCTCTACATGGCCTCAACCACATACATACATTATTTTCCTACCATTTCCCCCTTATTTTTGACCTTCACAACTATGGTTTACCTTCATTCTCTCTCAGAAAGGCCAAAAAATACCAAAAAGGGCCTAAAAACCCCAAAAAAGGATAGAAACCCCAAAATGGCTAAAAATCGTAAATATGGATTAAAACCCTAAATTGTCAGTTTTTCAACATTTAAGCTAGCATTATGTTAGGATCTTTTCACTGAGAGAATAACAAGCACAACAATAACATAAGCACATCACATGAGACAAGAGACACAAAGAGTTTTGATAGGGGAAACCATAAATGGAGAAAACCCCTCAACTTCCTCTAAGATAGTATCACCACAATATGTGAAACCAAAAACAGTCAGATGACTTCCCAACACAACAGCAGCCTTCTGTCTTCTGTCAAGCCAAAGTATTTCCTTCTCCAAAGGTGCGCCACACTTGAGAGAGCAAGTGATGTATTTCACAAGTGATAAATAGAGAGACTCTCACTCTCTATTTATATTCTTCCGTTGACTTGAAGTGCACTCAACCATGTAGGCTTAACTTACAATTACTTACTCGAGCCTACACCTTAATTAGTGTATAATAACCCAAGTGCCCATAACTATGGGGACTTACCTAATGACTTGATATGACTTGATTACATTATTAATCCTCCCGATCGGAACATCGGGGCATGACCACATGACTCAAATACATAATAGAAACATCTCGGAATAAACATCGGGTTACAATATATGAAATACATAGAAGAATACATTCCGAAGTTACATATACATCAACAAGGGTTCCAAAACCCTAAAAGAGAGAAAAGGCCAAAAAACCTAAAAATACATAATAAAAATAGTGTGAAGGTCTCCATCAACAAGATTTCTTATCCCTTTTTCCATTATTCTAGTCCGTGAGTACGGTGAGAAACCATTATTCTCAAAGTATTCACACCATTTTTGCTATTAATTCCATATCCCCACCATCTCCCATCCAGTACGTTGAGACATCCTTCGTACCAACCAGCGTGTGGAGAGGTGGTCCATTTCCAAGATCAGGCACTGTGGCCCATTTTCAGAAAAAGAAGGGTATAATTTTCATGTTTTTTTTCTTTTATTTAGTTTAGCTGTATTTTCTTATTGATTTTATTTTACTAATATCATTTTTTGCTGTAGATTTCTTCCATGAACTATACCCTACTTTCTCATTGACGGAAACGAGGTGCTTTTTCACGTAGTAAGGGTGAAAACCCCGCTACAAATTAGGTAAAGAAGATCGCATTGATTTGGTAACGATGAGTATGGACCGACTTGATGATATAGGGGATCAACGCGGTTGGAAAACACCATTGTGCAGAGTTTGAGCTGAGTTGCAGAGTTGTATATTGATTTTCCAAGTGCATCCACGTGAATTGAGTGAATTTCTCAATATAGAGAGGGTGCGTAATTGTTAAGTCTTGCGGGGAATTGATGCAGCATGCAGAGTGACCTAGTCACAATAGAGATCTCAACTGAATGGGATTCACCAATCACACTAGTAACCATAGTGGAATAAATTGCCAGTATGATGATAAGATCATCATCGGTGCCAAAGAAGAAGCGAAAGGGTTAGAAGCCTAGCTCATCGGCACCGCAGAAGAGGTAGACCATAACATCTATGAGAGCAGTAAAGGAAACTACACAGATGGGGCCATTGAGCTCAGGAGTTGTAGAGTCAACGGATCAAACACGGGTGTCTGTTAAGGACATCCTTGGATATATACCTCCCATTCGCCTTGATGCGAAGCGTAGGAATCCCACGAAAAGTCAGAAGTATAAAATAACGATTCTGGCGATACCACAAGTGATGGTTTGCACTTATAACATCGTTCTTGTGCTGCTACAGATGAAATACAATGATCATGACCTACTCACATTGGAGGATGTTGTGAATGAACCTTATGTGCTAATGGTATTATTAGGAGGCGACTCGATAGAACGCATTCTGCATGACTGAGTGTGTGGGATGGATAGAGCCGGATTGTTAGGTTTGATCAACATGCCACACTTTGGGCAGCTGAATGAAGTAAATGTGTGTGTGAAGAAGATTTTTGCATGCTTCCATGGAGGATTTTTTTGGTTGGATAAGCAAGTCAAAGTCACGGTGTTAGA
>LPNX011167610.1:0-90836 GCA_001517045.1 Pseudotsuga menziesii | reverse complement strand
TTCTGAAAGTAATCACTTCCTTCTGGAACACATTCCTTGAATGAATGAATTCTACGATCCTGGGAGGCCATTCAAGGTGGCCATCACCACTTCTGCATTATTCACCGCTTCTTTTTCTGCTTCAAGTTGTTCTTGATTTGAGAGACTCTTATGACTGCATGGTTTCTGCATTCTAGATCTTCACATTCTTCAACTAGTTTCTTTAGGTCATATTTTGATTTTGTTCTTCCTTTCAAATAGCTTGAAATTCAGGAAGACCTTCAACAGCTTTGCTTGCAATAGGTAGTGCTCTGTAATGCACATGTGCAAGCCTTCTATGCCAAAGCTCATTTGGCTCTACTATGCCATGGATCAAGGCTTGTTCTTGGATGTCCCTTCAATTTGTACAAGCCTCCTTCTTGTTCTCCAATCACTACCGCACCATCGATAGTCTTTTCTTTTGGCCATATGATGACTTGACCATCTATGAATGCAATCCACATTCCTTTTACATCAATGCTGAAACAAACAATACTTCTTTCATTGTTAGAGACTTACCAGAGTCTAGCTTGTATGAATATTCCTCACTACCTTTTATTGGATATAGGTAGTCATCTCCTAGTTTCACCTTGTGAGGTGATTCATGTTCTGACAGTCTCACAAAGGATTCCTTGAATCCCGTCATATGTTTGGAAGCCTCATTATCTATGAGCCAATCATCACTTCCATGAGTAATGTTACCTGTGAGAGCTGATATCAGAACATATTCATCTTCACTTGAAGAATATTCACTTTCATATATGGATCTCTTTCTGGATGGTTCATCATCCTCTGCAGCATGAGCATGATGTCTTCTTTGGCCTCGTCTCCCTCTGAAACTGGAACCTCCATACTCATGTAGGTGTCCAATCCATTTTCTTCAAAGAGATCATATACTTCCAGGCTTGGAAGTTGTCAACTTCCGCAAGCTTTTCACTAAGCTGATGTAATATATCATATTGAAATGAGAACCTCAAATGGAAATAGCAATGGATTAGATCTTACCGATTTGAGGTGTCCGTCCTTGTCCCAGTGTTCGCTGATCTAGGGTTTGTTGCAGAAACCCTAATTTTCAAAACTTGGAATCTTTTAGATCTGATTTGATAAATATATAGATCTCTTCAAATGGAGCTGTCCAATGTACTCCTTTTCTGAAAACAGTGGAGGGAAGCTCCCGGAATAGGAAGCCCTAATTTTCTGATTTCTTCTGGAGAAATTCCTGTTACTGTTTCTGTGATATCTCCGACATTACTGATCCCCTATGTCTAAAATTTCTCACTAAGGTAACCTCTCATGTCCCTGATCCAACACCATAGTTTTCATCAGAATTGGTTTCACAATTTTGGATTTATGGTCATTTTCCCAAGGTGACCTGTTACAGGACTGTTCAGAACAGCGAAGTTGTACGGAATGCCACGTGTCATTGGTTCATATTCTGAGTCTGACCTTTGAAACACAGAAATTAAAGTTCATTCCATTTCTAGAAAATCTTCAGGAATTCCATTTGGACCTCTGTAGCCCAAGATATTGCAAATCTCCCCAGGTGTCCTGTTTATAGATGATTTCTGGAAGAGGATGGAACCCTATCTTGGAGAGATCATATCTCCCAGAATATCGTGAATTAGAGGCTTCCCTTTGGACACAATGTTCATCGGGATTTTATCTTTGGCCCCTGACATTTTCAGCTTCTGATACTTTTCCAAACTCGGAATATAGAGACTGTACCAAAACTTAGCCGTTTTATCATTTAGGGTTTCTCTAGCTTGGGGTCAAACTAGGGTTTGACTTTCCCAGAGTTTCACCCAACCAAATTTCTTGATCCATGTCTCTAAACTTCGGTTTTGATGAGGAGAAAAATCCTATGTAGGTCTCACTCAAAAATTCCTCTTCTGTAGAAAGCCCTAATTTCCACATCAAAACTGAAAATGCTTGAAATTGAATTCCGTATCGACAGAACGATGCACCATTTAATGGAGAGTCATCTTAGCATACTTTTGCTGAAAATCTATGGAGGAGGATCCACAAAATAGGAATCCCTAGTTCCTGTAGCTGCACAATGTCTTCTTCTCAGGTTAGCTCTGATACCATGTTAGTTTTTCAATATTTAAGCTAGCATTATCATAAGATCTTTTCACTGAGAGAATAACAAGCACAGCAATCACATAAGCACATCACAAGAGACAAGAGACACAAAGATTTTAGGAGGGGAAACCATAAATGGAGAAAACCCCTCAACTTACTCTAAGATAGTATCACCACAAGATGTGATCCCAAAACAGTAAGATGACCTCCCAACACAACAGCAACCTTCTGTCTTCTGTCAAGCCCAAGTATTTCCTTCTCCAAAGGTGCGCCACACTTGAGAGAGCAAGTGATGTAATTCACAAGTGATAAATAGAGAGACTCTCACTCTCTATTTATATTCCTCCGTTGACTTGAATTGCACTCAACCATGTAGGCTTAACTTATAATTAATTACTTGAGCCTACACCTTAATTAGTGTATAATAACCCAAGTGCCCCGAAACTGTGGGGACTTACCTAATGACTTGACAAGACTTGTTTACATTAATAATCCTCCCGATCGGAACATTGGGGAATGACCACATGACTCAAATACATAATAGAAACATCCCAAAATAAACATCGGGTTACAATACATAAGATACATAGAAGAATACATTCCAAAGTTACATATACATCAACACACGGTGGGGGTGATTTTTGAAATAACGGGGCTTCCTAAGGATGGGCCAGACCCCGCGCAGTATTTCCGAGGAAAGGATAATGACAAGAAGCTTCTGGTGACATTGAATAAGTGATATGATTTATACCCTGACCATATGGCTTACTGCATCGACTATGGAAATTGAACCCAAGTGATAGATCAATTACACTCACAAAATTGCTAATCAAACATGCAAAATTCACACAAAAGGAGACTGAAATTCGAGCATAACTTAATCCTGTATTGAATAAGTGTACATAAGCAAACCAGATGAAGTAATTGGATTCTCACATATATAATTACATGAGAGATTTGAAAGCACCAGGTTTCTATTCGAATTGGTCAAAAAGTAGGCTTACTAAATCAAGTCAAATCCCCCATAGGTGCAAAAAGGACTTTCCAAATCTATGAATATCCTCACGAATTGGATAAAGAAAGTGGGAAATATAATAATTTATGGAAAGACTACTCATTCATCCTTTTTTTTGGAGAAAAGGAAGGAGGATTATGTGGGCAAAAAACAAGGCAAGTTCCCCTAGAATAGCGTTTCCTTTATGCCTTAAAACTCATGTAAAGCAAGGCAGCTTTCAGAAAAAGAAGATATGCACTTTTAGGAACTAGGAATAAAATTAGACTTTCTAAATATGTTTCTAGGATCATTCCAAAGTGCTCCATGACCCAGTTTTTCAAGTATTGACTTCTAGGAACATGTGGAAGTCAACTAGCATAGAGAGGGAATCTAGGAATCTAGGAATAATACAAAAATGATTTAATTAATGTCAAATATGGGTAACTATGGGTTGATTATTCTAAAACCCCCTCTTAAGCATGACTTTATGAGTAAATATCAGAAAATTATAGGGCCTAGCAACAAGGCTTAGTCACCCTTTAACATATTGCATGTCTCTACAACCAAGGAAAGAGGAAAAAACCCAATGGGGAAATCCTCCAACCATGGATAGGAAACAAAATTTTGGAAATATTGTTATCAATCATTCTTCACCAGATGATCAGAAATCCCCAATAGTGATTTAATATTACTGAAGGTCTTCTCACAGAATACTTTGGTGAAGATATTTGCTACTTGTTCTGAAGATGCGTAGTAGAGTAGAGCAATGGTACCGTCATGCACAAGCTCCCTAATCTAGTGCATATGGATTTCAATGTGCTTGGTTCTTTGCCTTTGAACTGGATCAATAGATATTTGAATGGTGCTTTTATTTTCACAATATATTACTGTTGAAAACTCTGATTTGAATCCACATTATCCAAGTATCCCCTGCAACCACAAACATTGAGTATCTGCATTTACAACTCCTTTATACTCTGCCTCTATAGATGAGAGTGCTATGGCACTCTGTTTATTACTTGAAAAGATGATTGTTCCTTCTACAAGCATGAAAACATATCCTATGGTAGAATTTCGATCTATGTTGTCACCTTCCCAATCACTGTCAGTAAATCCAACTAGCTCTAAGTCAAATTTTGCTTTGTAGAAAATCCCATGAGTCCTTGTTCCTTGAACAAAGTTTAGGATTCTCTTGGATGCTATCCAATGGATCTCATGAGGCTGATCCATGTATATCGAAGCCACACTAAGTTCATAATATAATTCAGGTCAAGCATGTGTAAGATAAAGAAAACACCCAATCATTTGCCTATACAGTGTGTTATTTACCATAGGAGAAGAAACTGCTTCCTCGAGCTTAACTCATGAAAGGAATGGAGTCTTGCTTGGCTTGCAATATTTAATACTGAATTTTTTGAGAAAATATGAAGAATAATTTTACTGAAAAACATTGATTCCATGTTGGGATTGAGCAATTTCGAGACCCAATAATTGGCTCAACAATCACAAATCTGTCATAGAAAAGGCATGGTTCATTGCATCCTTCAAGGGGGCAATCTCTTTCTTTGAACTTCCTGTAATCAGTAGGTAATCCACATAGATAACCATAATCATTAAATAACCATGAATCAGCTTCGAATATACATTAGGATCAGACTTGCATCGAAAAAAACTCAATCACAACAGAAAGCCATCAATATTGGCATACCAAGCCCTGGGGGCTTGCTTGAGCCCATACAATGATTTATTTAACCTTCACACTAAAGATGGATTATATACAAAACATTCTGGTTGCTGCATATAAACTTTCTTCATTCATATCACCATTTATAAAGACACACTTGACATCCATGTGATGTACCTCCCATTTCCTTGAAGCTACAATGGCTAGAGCTAGACTTATGGAGTCCATCTTTGCCACTGGTGAAAAGGTCTCATTGTAATCAATACCATGTACCTTAGAGTATCCCTTGGCTACCAATATTGCCTTATATTTCAAAGTTGAACCATCAGCAACAAGCTTAGTTTTAAGGACCCACTTACACTTCACTAGCTTTCTCCCTAGGGGGAGATCAACCAGCTCCCATGTGTTGTTCTTCTGGAGCGAGCTGAATTCTTCTTTCATGGGTATTTGCCATATTGGATGTTGTGCTGCATCTTCATATGTTTTTGGATCATAATCTATCATCAAATAACACTTTTCATCAAAGAGTGGATCTTTCACACAAAGGGAACTCTCAAATTGAGATCTAGTCCTCCTAGTGTCATTAGGATTTCCAGCTAGTTCCCTAGCTGCATGAATGGTCCTTGCTTCAAAATTTGGTATTCTAGGGCTGTTAGAATCTGAAATTAATTCATAATTATTATACATATCAGAATCATCAAACTCATTAGTCTCTTCACTTACAATCAATGGCTGTGGTGGTGAAGAGGACTCTCCAACTTCAACTGTTGCTAAAGGCTCTTCTTTGAACTGAACACTTATTTCAATGAAAGTTTTGTTAGTACTCAAGTTGATCAGCTTGTACCATTTTTAATATTTATAATACCCAATGAATAGGCACTCTTAGATTTGGGGTTGCAAATCCTTCCTCTTTTCATTTGGAATTCTAGCCCAAGCCTTTGAGCCAAAAATCCTGAAATTGGTCACATCTGGCTTGTTCCCACTCCAAGCTTCGAAAGGAGTCATACCATAAAGTTTCTTATGTGGCACCCTTTTTGGATATAAGATGCATAATTTATAGCCTCATCCCAAAACTTTGGTGGCAAAGTTTTGACCTCCATCATGCAAGTTTCCATCTCCTTCAGTGATCTGTTCTTTCTCTCAGCAACACTATTTTGTTGTGGTGTGTAAGGAATAGAATGTTGCATTTGGATATCTTCATCTTTAAAATACTGGATGAAATCAGACTTGACATACTCACCACCATTTTTAGATCTGAGGATCTTGAGTTTCCTCCCATACTGGTTCTCAACCAAGGCTCTAAAGACTTTGAAAAGGTAAAGAAATTCAGACTTATGCTTTAGGAAGTAAACCCAACAATACCTGGGAAAGTCAAGGTGAATGCATATTTGGCTTGAATAATGGAAATATGAGGGAATGGACTAGAAATGTCACTATGGATCAACTCAAGAGGTGCAGAGGTTCTCTCATGACTATCTCCCTCATACTTGTGCTCTGGGTGTTTTCCTAGGATACAACCTTGACAGACTCCTTTAGAAAACTTGATCTTTGGTAACCCTATGACCATATCTTTGTCACTCAAATTAGAAAGATACTTGTAGTTAAGATGGCCAAATATTTCATGCCAAAGCTTTCTTGCTTCATTAGCAGGAGTAAGAAGAGCAGAGGGGTTTGAGTAGGGTAGGAAATGGGAAAACCTATATACCTTCAAATTGTGATAAGCAACACCTTTTTCTATGACTTTACCATTCGAAATATCAATGATTTCAAATTCATTGGGGGAGAAGATGAATTTATTTGGTGACCCAGTGTGAGTCATCTGATACAGTGACAAGAGATTAGAGGCAAGACCCGGAACATACAACACATTATTGAAATTACCATGGTCAAGATCAATCCTACCCTTTCCCATACTATCAGTCACAGAATTATCTACCAAAACTATTGGTGGACCTTTCGACATGTCAAGAGAGGAAAATATCTCTCTTGTCGAAACTATATGTCTAGAAGCTCCATAATCAATGATGAAACTAGGTGAGCTTGAGGTGCTAGAAACCAAGGCATGTACTCTCTCCTTGTATTCTGAATTTGATCCTCCTTCCCTTTTCTTTGAGTAGTCAGGAAAGGAGACGTTGTTCTTCTCCAGGATTTGGGTCAACATGTCAATTTTATTTTTCATACAAGAGCTCTCAGGATGATAGCCCTTATTGCAGTATGCGCACTTGCTTATTTCTCCTTTGTTCTTCTTCTTCTGGGGGTTATTCTTGGAGCTTGAGGAATCATCTTGATACTTTGACTTGTCTCTCTTTTACTCAGATGGATTTTTAGCTTATTTCTTTATTTTTGAATCCACCTTCGAATCTATAGCAACCAAAGCTTGGTCTTTGGAAGGTTTAATGGTGCCCATCATCACCAATTTATCTTGCTCCTGAGTGAGGGATTCCACGAAATCAACAAGGTTAGGCATATTCCAGGTTTGAGCTGTCAATTTAGGGGCATAGAAGGTCGAAACAAACACTCAATAGTCAGGGCCAAGCTTTGATAGAATGGTCAAAACTAGTTTATCCTCCTTCTTTTCAATCCCACATTGTTTTAACTACAAAACAAGGGCCTTAAACTTGGTAAAATAGAGTTGCAATGAGAAGCTACTAGGACTCAAGGAGATCAATTCATTATCGATTTGATGTCCTCTCATCTCATTTGTCCTTCCAAAAATATATTCAAGCTTCTCCCACACCTCATTAGGAGATGTCAATGAATCAAGACGAAAGAGGAGGTGTCTTGAAATTCTCAGACACAAAATACCATAGGCCTCATCCCTCATGTTGTGCCATTTGATTTTCTCTGCAGCTGCATTGGGCTCTATATCAGTAGCCATGGTAACCCTGTAGAGACCTTTCTGTCTCAACAATATCTCCATATCATCTTTCCATTCGAAGAAATTGAATGGAGTCAAGATGATCCTTTGAGATTGGTCCATATCTCAGCTCCTATGCCCTTCAGTCAGCAGAATGCGCTCCCAGTCAGTGATGTCAAACCTATAATAAAAATTTGGAAGTAGAGAAATTAATATATATAGGATTTTATACCATGTGTAAATTGAACCCAAGTGATAGATCAATTACCCTCACAAAATTGCTAATCAAACATGCAAAATTCACACAAAAGGAGATTGAAATTGGAGCATATTTTAATCTTGTATTGAATAAGTGTACATAAGAAATACATATGAAGTAATAGGCTGCTCAAATATATAATTACATGAGAGATTCAAAAGCACTAGGTTTCTATTGGATTTGGTCAAAAAGCAGGCTTACTAAATCAAGTCAAATCCCCCATAGGTGCAAAAAGGACTTTCCAAATCTATGAAGATCCTCATGAATTGGCTAAAGAAAGTGGGAAATATAATAAGTGATGTAAAGACAACTCATTCATGATTTTTTTTTGAGAAAAGGAAGGAGGATGATGTGGGAAAAAAACAAGGAAAGTTCCCCTAGACTAGCTTTTCCTTTATGCCTTAAAACTCCTGTAAAGCAAGGCAGCTTTCAGAAAAAGAAGATATGCACTTTTAGGAACCATGAATAAAAGAAGACTTGCTAAATATGTTTCCAAGATGATTCCAAAGTGCTCCATGACCCAGTTTAGCAAGTATTGACTTCTAGGAACATGTGGAAGTCAACTAGCATAGAGAGGGAATCTAGGAATAAGACAAAAATGATTTAATTAATGTCAAATATGGATAAATATGGGTTGATTATTCTAACATCGACTATATCAATGACCAAGTGGTGCATATCAACGTAATGATTTTGGACAGAAAAGTGGCCAGGAAGAATCACCCCATCCAATGTAACTCGAGGGTGGTTGCATGCGCTGAGCAGTGTTCGCAAGGCATACAAATGAATTGGTCACTCTTTCTCATGAACCAGTTGGTGGAGAAAGTAGTGGCAGTGCAGGCGGGCGAGAGACCATGTACATACAGTTGGTTACTCATATTCGTCACCCTAGTGGCTTGGATGGAACTATATGACTATCAAGGCATGGATGTAGAAGCAGTAAAAGAATGTAAGGGTGCTCGATATTAGAATCTATGGTGGGTAAAAGAAACCAAAATATTGACGGATTGTGCAATTCAATTTTGGATCTATTGGGAAGCGCTACAGGTGGAAACGATGAAAGTTCCAAGGTTATCTGAAGAAGCTATGGAAAATTATCAAAGGATTGTGAAGTTCATGATCGAGACACACACCATTCACGTACAAGCGTGGTGTGACCCAGACAAGCAATGGTTGCCGACACCTTAAAAATTGTCCGATGCATAGTTGGAGGCGATGGTTAACGATTGGCTTGCAAAACTCACCACACAGTTGCAGGAAGCAAAAGGACAACTAGTGACCTTGAAGACGTCGTTGAGAGTGATGTCATTGATGGTGCAAATCTCCAAGTCAGCAGAGCTAAAGGAGCTGCAACAGTGGGTAGCGAAGGTGCAAGAAAGGCAACAACGACGCACCACACAAATCGATGAGTTTCAGGAGATTGGAGCACAACTTTATATTAAAGCGGTTTCTACGGTACAGGACACATAGGAAAGTAAAAAGGAGATAGCTGAGAACATGGTCGAGCATCCAGTTACACATGATTTGACGGTGAGCCAAGATATTTCTGAAAGAGTCAAAGAATAGGTCAACGCGATTACTTAGCAGTATGAATATTTCAAGCTCAATATTACTGAGTACACCATGTCCAGCTAGCATGGCTGGAGGGCGAGCCACAAGATTGTTTTGGGGGACTGTTGGAAAGGGATTTTGGGATAAGTTGGTTGCGTAGCATCATAGATGCTATGCAAGCTGAAAGACACCACACAAGTGGAAGATGGTGCACAAGGAGGAAATAGAATATTTTATGTAATTTTGTGTCACCTTTTGTAGTTTTTGACCATATTTCATGGATATTGGTCATTATTTTGTAGAATCGGTTAAGAATTAGTTAGGAAGTCATCTAAGTTGACCTTGAATGTAAAGGCGCAAGCCTATAAGTAGATGATAAATTTCAAGTGTTAGAAGATCATCATCTTTTAGGGAATACATTTGGACCATCTGAACTGAGATCTGTTGATCTGTGAATTGTTTTGGAGAATATGTGATTTTGTGCGGAAGTAATATGACAAGACGGAAGTTGACCAGAATCATCGTGTTCTTTCCCATTTTTCCATTTTACTGTCTTTCGCAATGCAAATATGGATCTGTAGATGATGCAATGTTTACTTGTGTTAAATGATGTTAATATGTTGGATCCATTTGCACATCAATATGTTTATTGGAGTTATGAATGAATGATGCAAACTATTGAGGATTGAGAATAAATGGTTACATGAATGCATAAGTTGAATTATCTGTTAATATTATGTTAAGATGATAAGTCAATGCACATTGTCCTCTCCTATTCTATGGAAACTTGGTTCCATCAGCTCTCCCTCGAACATCTCGGGTGAGACTTCATCCGCTATGTGGGTGTTTTCGGATGGGGTAAAACCTATCTGGGCTGGTGCTGAGGGAGACAGGGGTGGTTTGGGTGTTGACAGAGTGGGAACCCCTGTCGATTGGTTTTGTTGGTTGGGTTTGTGTCAACAGTAAGGTACTGATTAAGTTAAATAATGGAAATGATTGGCTGGTAAAAGATGTAAGGCACATTCCTACAATGAAAATAAATCTGATCTCAACAGGGAATTGGGAGATAGAGGTTGTTTGTCTGTGTTTGGAAAAACATGGTGGAAGATCACTAAAGTAGAACTGGTAATAGAAAACGGAGATTGGGTAGGTACATTATATTTATGTCCTCATAGTACTGATTATTCTATCTCTGTAGCTTCCACATAAACATGTGCATCTTTGTGGCATCATAGGCTTGGCCATATGAGTGAGAAGGGGATGCAGATTATCCACTCTCAAGGAAATTTCTTCCAGATATGAAGCAGGTAAGTTTGGAATTCTATCAGAACTGTGTTTATGGAAAACATAACAGAGTTATATTTCTTAGGGTTGGGAAACAAAAGAAGAGTGAAAAGTTAGATCTTGTGCATACATATGTATGGAGACCGACTCAGGTAGAATATATTGGTGGCTCTTGTTATTATGTTGCTTTTATTGATGATGCAACTAGAAAAACTTGGGTTTATTGCATTAGATAGAAATATGATGTGTTTTCTACTTCTAAGAAATGGAAATATTTGGTTGATAATGAGACAGGAAAATGGTTGAAAGCCTTAGATCTGACAATGGAGTTGAATACTGCAGCAAGGAGTTTGATAGTTACTGTTCATACAATGGGATCTTTAGAGATAAGATATTCCCTATAACACCATAAGAAAATGATCTGTCAGAAAGGATGAACCAGACGATCATGGAGCATGAAAGGTGTATGCGATTGCATGCAAGGTTTCCCTTATAGTTTTGGGATGATGATGTAGATATTGTTGTTTATTTAATAAACATAGGGCCTTCAAGATCTTTGGATGGTGGAATTTCAGAGGAGGCATGGACAGGTAAAAAGGTAAACTACTCATTTATGAGAACATTTGGTTGTGAATCATTTGTCCATATTGATAAAGAAAATAGAACAAACCTGTAGGCTAAATACAAGAAATGTACTTTTATTGGATACAGTGTTGATGATTTTGGTTATCACTTATAGGATTATGAAAATCAAAAAATAATTAGGAGTAGAGATTTAGTATTCAATGAAAAGGTTATGTATAAAGATTAGTTTTAGGGAAAGAAAGAGGAAAAAGAAAGCATCGAGTACATATTGCTTGATGAAATCAAAGAAAATGAAGTTCCAAAGGCACTAAAAAATCAAGAGTAGTAACATGCACCTCAAACTCCTACAAATTTAAGAAGATCTACCAGGTTAAGTAGACCCCCAGAATGATTCTCTCCTTCATTGTATTATTTGTTGATGACTGATTCTGGTGAACCAGATTGTTATGAAGAGGCAATGCAAGTAGAAACTAGAAAGAAGTGGGATCAAGGCATGAATTAGGAGATGGAATCATTAGTAAGAAATCAAACTTGGGATTTGGTTGAGTTTCCTAGAGTCAAAAGAGCATTGCAAAATAAATGGGTTTGCAAGTTGAAGGAAGAAGATGGAGGAAAGAAGCGGTACAAGGCTAGACTTGTTGTAAATGGGTTTTCACAAAAGAAAGGTACAGACTTTGGAAAAATATTTTCTCCTGTTGTTGAAATGAATTTAATTAGGACTATTATAAGTCTATTTGTGGTAGAATATTTTCATCTTGAACAGTTAGATGTAAAAATGACCTTTCTCCATGGGGATTTGGAGGAAGGTATTTACATGCAGCAACCATAGGGGTATGAGGTCAAAGGGAAGGATAAATTGGTTTGCAGGTTGAAGAAGAGCTTGTATGGCTTGAAACAAGCTCCAAGGTAGTTATATTTAAAATTTGATAAGTTTATGATAGAACAAGGATATAGTAGATGTCATTCTGACCACTGTGTTTATTTCAAGAGGCTAGATGATGGAAGATATATTATATTGTTATTGTGTATGGATGACATGCTGGTTGTAGGGTCTAACATGCATGATATAAATGTGATCAAACAAAAGTTAGATAAATCATTTGCGATGAAGGATTTGGGTGATGCAAAGAAAATCCTTGGTATGAGAATAACAAGAGAAAAGAAAAATTGAAAATTGGCATTGTCTCAAGGTGAGTATATAGAAAATATGCTAGAGAGGTTCAGAATGCAGAATGCAAAACCAGTTAGTACACCTTTGGCAATCCATTTCAAACTAAGTAAGGAGATGTGTCCAAAGACATAGGAAGATATATACTATATGTCAAAGGTTCCCTATTCATCAGCGGTTGGATGCTTGATGTATTCCATAGTTGCATAATACTAGATATTGAAAATGCAATGGGATTTGTGAGCAGGTATATGAACAATCTAGGTAAAGAGCATTGGAAAGTGGTATAGTGGATTATCAGGTATTTGAAAGGTACCACTTCTCATGCATTATGTTTTGGATGTTTAGAAACTGTTCTACATTGATATGTTGATGCATATATGGCTAGTGATAAAGACATCAGGAGGAGCACCATAGGGTATATCTATATGTACTGTAGGTGGAACAACAATAAGTTTGGTTTCAAAACTGCATTAAAAGGTTGTTTCTCTTTCAACAATGGAAGCAGAGTATGTTGTTGCTACAGAGGCTAGTAAAGAGATGGTTTGGTTGTAGAGGTTCATGGAGGAATTGGGTAAGAAGAAGGAGAATAGCAAGTTGTACAGTGATAGCCAGAGTGTCATTCATCTTGAAAAGAACTCATCCTTTCATTTGAATACTAAACATATACAACTCAAGTACCATTTCATAAGATCTATTCTAGAAGATGAATTGTTAAAGTTGGAAAAGATACATACTAGCCATAATCCTGCAGACATGTTGACAAAGGTAGTAACCAAAGAGAAACTGAGTTCCTACTCAGTTTCTGTTGGCCTTCAAGCATGAAGGTGAAAATGAGAAATTTTCCAATTCCAAGGTTCAAATCATAGTCTAGTAAGTGCAGCAGTAGTGGTGTTGTTGTGATCAACCTCCAAGTGGGAGATTGTGAGTAGTGGAGCTTGATCTTCCAGATTCAGAAATGTTATTTCAGCCATGTTTGGATCCCAACACCTAACAGGGGGGGGTGGGGGGGATTTACCCCCCTCTATTCATCAAGGAGGTCTAGGGGGGGGGGCATCGACTTGTTTGGTATCCCACCATGGAGGGGGTTTAGGGGCATCGCATGTGTAGAGAAAATTTAGGAAAAATTACTTATAAAATGTTATAATTTTAGAGTCATGACTATGTCAATAATGGGTGATTTACGAGCCCATGGTATTTGGGAAACCTGTGGTATTTTCCCATGGTATTCTCTTTATAAAATGAAGGCATTGTAATATGGTTGTGTATTGTAATGTAGCATTGTAAACAATATCTGTGATTGTGTGAGAGAGATTGTGTCAGTGTGAAGAGGAAGTGCAGTGGGGTTGTTGCAAGTTGTATCCCTTCATTTTGCGCCATGGTATAATAATAAAGGACTAGAAATTTATGTGTGGACATAGACCATCTTGGGTGAACCAAGTTATATCTATGTCTCTATTGTAATGTGCTTAAGATTTGCATCTGGTTTAATAATTTGATTTTATAATTGTTATTGCTTCACGATCCTATTTTTCTAACAAACCTTCCTACAAAACCATCATTTTCCTCAAGGTTTTCCTTATGACGACCTCCTCCTATACCCATGTTGCCTCTGCGTGGAGTACTGTGTTGTCTAGGAATATTCTTCTTTGACTTTGCAAGCAAGCTCGCATAGTAGAAGCAAGAAAACAAAAATTCCTGTAGAGTGATGGTTATCAGGTATCATAGTTTGAAGTGCCGCCATCATGGAGGTATACATTAACAAACATAGGATTTAATTCAACAACGTTACATCCTAGACTGGAAATGACCATCCAACTACTTGTGAGGTTGGAAAGCATTTCACCACACTCATAATTTAATTCAACCACGTCATCGTTCTCCTTGTTTCCCACACCGTCGCCACGTGGTCTGGGTGCCATATGTCCCATGTGGATGGCCTATGTGTCACCCACATATGGGGTTGGCCTGTCTTGGATGGATACCTATTGTGGCAGTCCTTGAGCAAAGCCGTTGAATTGAGAAAGGTAAAATTTATATGAATCAGAGAAGAATCACAACAAACTCCCTCATTGGCTAGTCGATCAACCAATGAATTGGATTTTCTTATAAAATGGTGGAAGGCGATAGCTTTGCAATTTCTGAGAATTTCATCTAGTTGGATAAGTCCATACTCCATTTTCCAGCTAGGTGAGAACTTCTCCCTATGTGTTCCATTCTGTAGGTGAGTGGAAAGTGATAGGATTATTTGTGGATCTCCTTTGGTAATTAGTGGTAGGAGATTTAGATTCATGACCATTCAAATTCCTTCTATTATCCCAGATAGTTCTACTGCATTTTTGTTGTCATGACACACGTATCCCTAGTAAACATGTTCAAAATTCCCTCTGCAGTCCTGAATTTCTCCCCCAAATCCCACATGTCATGGGTTTCCTTTAGATGCAACATCAAAATTATGTTTGAAGAATCCTATCGATGGTGTCCCCGATTTTTTTGGGCTGGAGATGTGTGTCTTGGGGGGGGGGGGAGGTGTAGTGAGTAAATTCTTTTGGATCCATCCCATATCCAAGAAAAATATCCCATTCAAATCAAATATTGGGGAGATGAATGTTGTTCCAGTCACCTATTAGAAGAGTTTATTGAATACGTTTTTGGATGCCCACCCAAACCTCGATGGTATTATGGTGTTTCCAAATGAATATACATTTGTTTCTTTATTTTCAAATGTTCCATACCAAAAATCCTGGGATGAGCAACCAAATTTGATTAAGGAGATTTCTTTGATATTGATGCTCACCCCACAACTGGAGAGTTTTGATTACATCACCTTTAACTTGGTTGGATAGTTTGCATTTCTCCTCCACTAGATTCTAGATAGTGTCAGCCAGCACGTAAGAATCCAAGAGGTGGTATATTGTTGTAGAATATTCCCCACATGTGATACAAATGGATGGGAAATGAAAACATTTCTTTATCAGATTTTCCCGATTTAGGATCTTGCAATCAATGAGCAAACAAAGGAAAGTGGATATTTTGGGACAAAAATTGGAATCCCAAATTTTCCTCCAGCAGGGATTAAGAGGTTCCATTTTCCTTTGTGTTTGAAGTAAGTAGGATTATTTGGTTGTGAAGGTTCCTTTTGTGTTGTGTCCCCATATGATGACGTCTTCTTCCTCCCGAACTTGTATACGTCTCTTTTGAAGTTTTGACCAGATGATGTCCATAGGTACATGATTTTCCATTAGCCCCCACTCAGTGGGTTAATTCCATAGGTGGAAATTGTTTCAAGTAGTGTCCTTCCAAAAGTATTTGATTGTTGTACTGTCTATCTTGTGCATTAAGTTCTCATGATCTTGCAAATTGAAGAGATATGATAATTTGGGTAACTGTTGCCACGAGTCATGCTAGAAATTGGCATGGGATCCATTTCTGATTTCCCATAAGCTATGTTGTTGAATTAAAGCGTGCTGAAAATTAGCTGCTCTCCATATAAACAACTATGATGGTTCTAGGTCATAACGAATCAATGTGGGCATGGTCCAATCCTGTGAATATTTTTAATTCCAAAATAACACCCAAGGGGTGGTATTTTTAGCGATCCAATTCCACCAAATCTTGGAAGATAAGATCTCATTATTTATTTCAGGATCCTGAATACCTAGTCCCCCTTCCTGCTTGGGAACGATTATAGTTTTCCACTTGACCAAAGCCCAATAATGTTGATTAACTTCCCCTCCCCAAAGGAAATTTCACTGTAGATTGTGGATGCCTTTGAGGACTCATTTGGGGGAATCCAAGATAGAAAAAAAGGTAGAGGGGCATAGATGGTAGTATTGATTTGAGGAGGGTGAGTCTACTAGAAAGGATTAGGATCCTAAAGGTATAGGAAGATATTTTACTTTCCATCTTAGCTAAAATATCTTTCCAAGAGGAATGTTTGATGGTAGAGTAAAAAAGGGGGGAACCAAGATATTTGGAGGGCAGGGAGGATATGGAGAAGCCAATAATGCGTGTAATGTTGCGTTGAGTTATCAGATTAGTATTAAAGAAGAAGAGCTAAGACTTTTCATATTTATGGTGGTTCCATAGGCCTCCAAGAAGGTATAAATGACCTTTGAAATGCAATGAGATTTTTGGACAGAGGGATGGACAAAGAGGAGAATATCATCGACAAAATACTGGTAGATGTGGGGGGGGGGGGGGGGGGGGGGGGGGGTATTGTGCAGGGCAAAACCTCTTAGTGATCCTTTTGAATTTTTTTTTTAAATTATACCCAAACCCTCATCCATAAGGATGAAAAGGAATGGAGATAGCGTATCTCCCTGGAAAATGCCTCTGGAAGGGGAGAAAGTGGTAGAGGGTGCCCCATTGTCCAGGATGGAAAAGAAGGAAGAAGAAGTAAGGGAAAGGACCCACTTGTTCCAGTCTTGCAAAATCCAAATGCAAGGAGATTGTTTTCCATAAATTCCCAGCTAAGTTTTTCAAAGGATTTGGAAAGTTCAAGTTTGATAAGCATTCTTGGTTTTTTGGTGATCTTTAAGGAGTGGGTGATTTTGTGGGAAAGTATGATCCCCCTCAAGGATTTGTGTTCCTTCCACATAGCCCTTTTGATAAGGTGAGATGAGAAATGGTAGGAGGGTTTTCAATCTATTGGCTATAACTTTGGCGATGATATTATAATTTACATTACAAATAGAGATGGGTCGAAACTTATCGGTAGTTGCAGCCCTGTTCTCCTTTGGAATTAGGGTGAGAAAAGTTGCATTGAGAGCGGGAAAGACCCATAGTTTTTAGAGTGATTCATCCAATATCTAGCATATTTTGATTTTTACCAAGTCCCAGTAGTGATGGAAGAAATTAATGGTGAAACCATCTGGTCCAGGTGCTTTTTCATCTGCCATCTGATTAACAACAATCTCCACTTTCTCTAGAGAAATGATCTTCATCAGTGCAACATTATGATCCGGAGTAAGGATTTTAGAAATGAAATCAATGAATTTCCTAATGGCCTATGCTATTGAAGGAATCACTTACGTAAGCAGGTCTTGGAAGTGGTGAATGAGTTCATACTCAATACCTTCTTGTGTTTCTAGCGTAACACCATCCTCTGTTTTAATCCTGGAAATGTGATTGCGGTTACGGTGTTGAATGACCGAGCGATGGAAGAAGGGTGTGTTTATTTCCTCTTATTTAAGCCACCCAATCATAGACTTTTTCTTTCAGAACATTTCCTCTTGATCACATATTTTGTAAGATTTACCATGATCTCTTTTTCCTTAAGTTTATTATCCATGGTTTGTCCCTCCTCAATGACAATTGTTTGAATTTTTTTAGGTTCTTTTCCAGAGCACTCGTCTTTGAAAATGATCCTGAAGGTGTTGTGGTTCCATATTTTGAGCATTCCTTTGAGAAATTTTAGATTTTGTTGCATTACAACCATATTGGAGCACCATGGGGTGTTCATGTCCTCCCACTATCTCTAATCAGAGTCTTGGAAGGATGTGTGGCTGAGCCAAAAATTTTCAAAATGGAAGGGATTGAATTTGTGGGCTTCCATATTCTGCCATATCAAGTAAATAGGCCAATGATCCGAGCCAACTGGGGAAAGTACATTTGTGGTTAGAAGGCCACCTGATTCCAATAGGTTTTAAGAAACTAAAAATCTATCCAGCCTTGTGGCAATGAGATTATCTCCTCCTCTTTTATTATTCCAAGTAAAAGAAACTTCTGAGGCTGGAAGGTCCGCCAACTTAATGTCCTATGTGAGTGCTTTGAAGCTGAGATCTTCATGGGTTATCACTCTTCTTCCTCCTTTTTTGTTGCAGAGAGAAGGGATCATATTAAAGTCTCCTCCAAAGATGACATAGGAGTCTGTATGTTGTTTCTTAAACCACTCCATGTAATGAAGCAACTATAATTTTAGAGCAAGGGTTTGAGGCCCATAAATATTTAGCATAAATCCATGAAACGTGGTTCCCAGAATGTGGAAGGAGGAAGAGAAGGAGCTTGTAGTAGAAGAGAAATTATTCAAGGAAATTAAGGAGGAATCCCATGCCATTGTGATGCCTCTAGAGGCTCCACGAGCATCAATAACTATACTTTGATAGCCCCTCCATAGTTTCGTTATCAAGGTATGAAAGATTTGGTTGGAGTATTTGGTTTCTGGTAAGAAAAGAACTGTCAGCTTATCTTGAATAATTTTCCTTTTTATCATCATGTGCTTGGAGCTCCCATTAAGGCCTCTTATGTTCCAGGATATGATCATCATTGAGAACAAGTGGAAAAAGTAGGAAAGAATTCAGTTAGCTGGGCGTATTGGCTTGATTCAACTAACCTTGTGCCAAGCGTGGCGAGTCTTTGCAGATCTGTCTTCATTAGAGGGAATTTCAACTCAAAATGGGCCTTTCAACCCTAATTCAAATTCCATGTCATCATGTGGTAGCCAATGAAATTTCTTTAAATTTGAAATACCGTATAGGTCTTAAACAAATTTTTAATATAAACTTGGCGATAAGTATCATAAAAAAGACTACTTTTTTTGTTCATATTTTTTACATATATCCCTAATTTTTTACTAATATTTCAAGAAAGAGAGCTCCCCGGATGCGGAATTAGATTATGCATCCAACAAGTACTGACTCTGCATACTTTGACGAACCCCGCTACCCCAAAAACAACAAATACCTGAAAAAACATGATGATGATGTCATGATCATGTTTTTTCAGGTATTTCTTGTTTTTTGGGTAGCGAGGTCCATCAAAGTATGCAAAGTCGGTACTCGTTGGATGCAGAATCTAATTCTACATCCAAGGAGCTCTCTTGCTCGAAATTTGAGTAAAAACACAGGGTGATATGTTGAAAATACGAAAAAGTAGTTTTTTCTTTTCTTCCTCCAAAATTAATAAATATTATTTTATTATTTTAACTATTATTTAATTATTTTCCTTAGGAGGCCCATTTTGAGTTGAAATTTCCTCTAATGTATGCCTTTTTTTCGGTTGTCTCTCTAGGATTTTTTATTGTCTTTTTGGGGTGTGCTCTAGACTCCGAGCTTGTTTTGATATTTTTCTTTTTCCAAGGCCTCCTTCAAGAGTTGGATCTGAGTTGGGAGTATGGAGCTGAAGGATTTTTGGGTGCATGCATATTACAAACCTCAAAAATCTAGGCCTCCTATCTCTATTTCCACCATTTCCTCATCCATGAGTATTTTAGGAACACTTTCTTTTTTCTGCTGCAACAAATCAGAGATGGGTTGCATTGGATTTACCTTACAGTTCTATGGATCATTTGCAATTTCATCTTCTTTTGACTATTTTCGATCTAAGTTGTCTCCTTCTTCAGTTCCTAGTTCCTTTATATCTTCAAGGAGCTCCTCCAATATCTCAAAGTTGTTGCTGGTTGTGGGAAGATCTGATTTTTTATCCGTTAGAGGGTGCTTCTAGTTGTGTATTTTTTTCCTTTCATATTTTTGGAAACGCTCCTCATCTTTCTCCACCATTGGCTTGAGGTTAGGGTTGTGTTGATTAAGAGGGAAGTCTCTGTACAGGTGGTCATGCTCATGAAATTTACATCATGCATGTTCATAATAAAACGATTGAATCCATTCTGAGTCTTCACGCATGAGGATGATTGAATTTGGGAGAGTTGTTTCTATGTGCATGTAAACGTAGATTCTTGCATAAGAAGTATATTTGTTATGTTTTTCTTGTTTACTGGCTCGAACATAGCTTCCCCTTGTATATCCTATGTATTTGATAGTTTCTTCATCCTAGTATTCATGTGGTAATGAGTACATGCAAATCCAGAATGAGGCCTAAGTAAAGTCTTCCTTGATTGGATTGAACCACTTAGTCCAGTTCCTGAGGTACATCCCTACGGCGTTGAAAAAACATGGTCCTCCATATTCTGCTCGGGCCTTGTCCTCTAGCCTATGGAAAATGATGGTGAAAAAACCTTTGGATCTCAGTTGAATATCATAGTCTGCTTTGGGATTCCATTTTGATTCAATCCAACCTCTCAGTGCTTGTTCTGGAGGCCATATGCCTATAAATTTTCCAATTAATGCATGGTCTTGCATGTGTTGTGCTCTTGCATTGATTTTTTCTGTAGGTAGGGCTATGCATGGTTATTCTGTGGTTATTGGTATGGAGGTTCTGGTACTTTGTGGACCATTTCTTAGATCACCGTGGTCCTTTTGGGTTCCTTGCATTGTTTTTGTATCTGAAATCAATATCTCTATGGTGCCAATGTGTAATGTTTGGACTATACCCTAGTCAGGTGCACCATTATTTTCAGTTTGGTCATGGATGGGATGGGATGGGTCTTCCACCCCCCCCCCCTGGATGGTTCCATGCGACCATTCAGCTGTAGTTAGCTAAACCTTTTCCGGTATGTGGGTCAGGGATGAGATCTATAGTTGTAACGCCACAACCATTACAGTCAAACCCTAATCACTCTTCTCCTTCTCTTTCTTTATTTTAGATCTCCACGAGGCTATACAAACAATGATCATGTGATTTAACTAACATGTTATCAATATGTTTAGGCATTATTAGTTAATTTTCTTTTTGTTAATTTGATTTCTTTTTATTTATTTTGTTAATTTGTTTGCTTTTATGGATGAAGACCATGCCAACATTTGGTTCACAAAGAGAGCAAAGCATTCCACAAAGTGGAATTCAAGCTCGAGCGTGGGATGATAACAATGTTCCTCTTAGACACTTGGGCTACACCCAATTGAAAATTTAAGCATTATTAGTTAATGTTCATTAATTTCAAAATGCTTTATACGATTCCAACATTATTTTTTCTTCATTTTTTGATGAAAACAAATTGAAATATTTTGGAACTTCGAGCTCCTTAATGAATTATGAACCATTTTTAATTTTAATATCGTTATGAATCTCTAGGGGTGTAATGTGGGGTGGATGGCACATTATAGTAATAGTAGAGTTCATTCCATTGAAAGTGGACTAGGTACACTATATTGTTATTATTAAATATGGCCCACTATGTTAGTAAATAAATGTAAAGGGGACTCATCAAATAATGTATGATAGGTAGTTAAAATATTTTTAGGAGGTTATAGTTGTAATATGATATATAAATAAGGATGGAGTGGTCCTTATGATACATGTGAGAATAATATTGTAATTGTAGCATAGATCATAGTAGTTTTCCCCCTCGAAGAGGCAAGTAAAGCCAATTCCTCTACTAAAAGAATCATTTGATTTATTAAAAGTGGATTGTTTTCTATTATCTAGTGTGGTGATTCTCTAGGATATATTATGTGAGTTCATATATTTATATTTGAGTTATATAACAATTGGTATCATAGCACTTTCCCAAGACAAAGAAAGCTATGGATTTTTTCTTCTATTTTGTAGGTTTTTACAAGAGGGCCATGACACTTAGATCCATTTTTGGGTCTTTTATACTAAGTAGAACAAGATATGGGCATTTAAGTGTCATGGCCCTCTTGTAAAAACCTACAAAATATGGGAATTTTAAGTTATGTATTTTTCAGGTTTTTTAGTGATGGTCACATACCTTATAGAGGTCATAACTATGATAAGGTGACAAAATTGCAACAAGATCAATGCTATTGGTAAGTTAATTTTCACGGTTTTAATATAACATATTATATGCCATATATTCAACCAATCTCTAGTCCTTTATAGTCCTTGCAAAATTATGTCCACAAACCCTTAGACACTACAACAAAAATCTATGATTAACATCCTTTTCTACTTCCTTTTTTGCGTATAGACCCCATTTTGATTTATTTTTCTTCATTTCTTTGGCCAATTCGACGCAATTTCACTAGTTGGTGCTATTTTAGGTGTTTTTTTGTGTACTTTTTCTAAAATTGGTGCTAAAACCGATGCAAATTACTCTGGTTTTTGCATCATATTTAGCACAAGCTTACGCACATGTTTTAGCACCAAATTTAGCTCCTAGTTTTGTGTCAGATTTAGCCTCTACTTTTATGCCAAGTTTTGCACCAGGTTTTGTATCTATTTTTGCACCTATTTTTTGTATCTACACATGTTGTGTTCCCTTTTTTGTCCATGTTTGTCTCCACTTTTGTTCCCACTTTTGCATCCTTATTTGATTCTCATTTTACATCAATGTCCTTTTTGGCATCTACAGTTGCATCCACTTTTTTTTGCTCCAATTTGCCCTCATTTTTGCACCTACTTTTGCACCTGATTTTTCTTCAAATTTTGCATCCACATTTGCATTAATTTTTACATCTTTTCATATCTTGTTTCATCCAGTTTTAAGTCAGGTTTTTCACTTAGTGTTTCATCTAGTTTTGCATTTAGTTTTGTATCTACTTTAATGATATCCACTTTTGCACCCATGGTTGCATCCACTTTTGTGTCCCTATTTGCATCATGTATTTCATCCATGGTTGCATAATTTTTTGCATCCACTATTACATCCATTTTCTTGTGTGGAGATTTACCCCAATATTAGAACAACTGAACTCACAAAATTGCTTGAAAATATGCAAGAAACACTCAAGAAGAAGACTGAATATGTGATAATCCACAAACTGTTGATTATATTAATTTACACCAGTCATAATTAAATATATTTAGGCTTATCATACAATATATACTCAAAGGATTCAAAATATTTAGGATTATTTTAGAATCAGTACAAAAGCAGGCTTACTAAACTAGTCAAAATCCCCCATAGTTGAATAAAGGTCTTTCCAAATTGGTCAAGAGGCTCACGAATTTGCTGAATGAGTGTGTATAGCTCATAAGTGATGGAAATTTGACTTTATAATTCTTTTATATGATTAAAATAAGGGAGGTGAGTTGGTGCAAATAAAAGGAAGACTACCTTAAAACTAGCTTTAGCTTTTTCCTTAAAACTACAGAAAAGATGGAAAGACTGGAAAAATAAGTAATGCACAATTTCCATTCTAGGAAGTCTCTAGGTTGGAAGAATATTATGTAGAATATTTATAACTCAATACATGAGGCATTTTGGAAATTTTTACCACAAAAATGGGTTTGGGTGCAAACTAGCTAGTGTAGTAGCTAGGAATTAATAAAAAGAGATTAATTATTTTATCTTAAATCTTCGTATGGGTTTTGATTATTCCAAAACCCATATTAAGACTGAATTTAAGTACAATATCAGAAAAATATCAGATATATAGGGCCTATAAACAAGGCTTAGTCACCCTTTACATACTGCTTGTCCATACAAAACAAGGAAAAGAGGCAAAACCACAAGTGGGAAAATCCTCCCTCAAATGTGGACATGATCAAAACTATATGAAATATGTTATTCAATATATATTTACAACCTGATAAGATATCCCAATTAAAGAATTAATATTTCTAAAATTTCTCTCTGAAAATACTTTGGTGAATATATCTGCAACTTGCTCAGATGATGCACAATATTGCAGATCAATGACGCCATCATGCACAAGTCCTTTGATGTAGTGCATATGGATCTCGATGTGTTTGGTTTTCTGCATCAGTGATAGATAAATTGTGATGCAAATGGTACTCTATTTGTCACAATTTTTGGAGCATTCACAACTCCTCTGTACTCTACCTTTGTAGATGAAAGTGATATTGAACTTTTTTTATTACTTGGATAGTTGATTGGTACATATTAAAGAATAAAAACATATCCATAATTTGATTTCTTATCAGTGTTATCACCTTCCCAATCAGAGTCAGTAAATACAACTAACTCTAGGCTAGATTGTGCAACATAGTGAATCCCATGAGTTTTTGTTCCTTGTACAAAGTTTATGATTATTTTTTCTTCCCTCCAATGGATGTCATGAGGATGATAAATGTTTCTAGAATCCACACTCACTGCATAATATATATCAGGTTGAGTACGAGTCAAATAAAGAAGACAACCAACCAGTTGCCTATATAGGGTGTTGTTTTCCAATGGAGTTGACTGTGCTTCTTCAATCTTAACTTCTGAAAGGAAAGGAGTGTTTCTTGGATTTAAAAACCACATTCTGAACTTATTCAGAATATTTGAATCATGCTTTGACTGATTTACCTATATTCCAAGATCTTATTGAGAAACCTCAAGCTCCAAAAATTGGCTTAAGAATCCCAAATTAGTAATAGAAAAGACATGGTTCAATGCATCTTTCAAGGAAGAAATTTATTTCTTGGAACTTCATGTGATCAAGATTTCATCCACATACAATACAATGATGATTAATTAACCATGATTCATATTCAATTAAACATTTGGATCAGACTTGCATCTACAATAGTTCAGTGATATCAAAAATCCATCAATCTTGGCATACCAAATTCTGGGAGCTTGTTTTAGCCCATACAATGGTTTCTTCAACCTGAACACAAGAGATGGATTAGTCAAAAAAAATTATTTCTGATGCATATATATTTCTTCTTTCATATCATCAAGGATAACACTCTTTACATCCATGTGATGTACTTCCCACTGCTTGGAAGATGCAATGGAAAAAACTAGTATAATGGAGTCCATCTTTGCAACTCGTGTAAAGGTATCATTGTAGTCAATGCCTTGGACTTGGGAGAAGCCCTTGGCCACTAAATTTTCCTTAGATTTAAAAGGAGAATCATCAGCATCAAATTTAGTTTTAAAAACCCACTTACACTTGACTAGCGTTCTCCCTTGGGGGAGAATGACTAGATCCCATGTGTCATTCTTTTGGAGCGAATGAAATTTATCCTTCATGGTTTTTTTCCATATTGAGTCTTGAAATGAATATTCATATGTTTTTGGATCATATTCAACCATTAGAAAACACTCATCAACAAAACAAGGGTCCTTGATATAAAGGGCACTCGTAAATTGAGATCTAGTCCTCCTAGGATCTCTAGGATTTCCAGTTAGTTCCCCAGCTGCTTGGATATTATTTTTTGACCACTTTGGAATTGTGGGGATATTTGTATATGAAATTAAATAATCATTATCAAACATATCAGAATCATAAATTTCATTAGTTCCATCACTTACAACCAAAGGTGGAGGAGGTGAGGAGGACTCTCCAACTTCTACTGCTACCATAGGCTCTTCTTCGAACTAAGCACTCCTTTCAATGAAGGATTTTTGAGTGCTCATGTTTATCAACTTTTACCCTTTGGAATATTCAAAATACCCAGAAAATATGCTCTCTTGGCTTTGAGGCTCCAAATCCCTCCTTTTATCTAGTGGAATTCTAGCCTATGCTCTTGAGCCAAAAATATTGAAATGAGACACATATGGTTTGTGCCCACTGCAAGCTTCGAAAGGAGTACACTACAAAAAATCCTGGAATTAGCATCCCATTTAGCATCCCTTTTTAGTGTAATTTTTTTTTACATTGAGTGGTCAAACCAGACGCTAAATGGGACACATAATGGACAAAACTTAAAGCATCTCAAAAAACATCTTTTTTTGCTTCCTAGATAGCATCCTTTATGACGTCCAAAATAACATCTATTTTTTTTCTTTTAGAATACCGTCCAAATTTTCTTCCTAAACAACATCAAGGTTTTGTTCCTAAATAGCATCCAACTTTTCTTCCTAAACAATGTCGAGGTTTGCTTCCTTAATAGCGTCCAACTTTGCTTCCTAAACAATGTCTAGGTTTGCTTCCTAAATAGCGTCATAATTTGCTTCCTAGTGAGTGTGTTCTTTTGCTTCTTAAATGACATCCCCGTTAGCAACATATTTGAATACTTAATAGAACCATGTTAGCATTTAATATTTCATCCATTTCTTATACCACTTTAGCATCCCATTTTCCACCATGTTTTACTTCCAAATATCTGCCAATTTTTGCTTCAAAATTTGCACCAATTTTTGCTTCCTTTTTTGCATCATGTTTTTCTACCAAAATGACGCCAAATATTTCTTCTATTGTTGCAACATATTTTGCTTCATATGTAGCACCATGTTTTGCATACAAAGTAATGTCTTATTTTTCTACCATATCAATGCCATGTTTGGCTTCATTATTAGCACCACGTGTTGCATCCTTTTTAATGCCTAGTTTCACGTCTTATTTTGATACCATATCAATGCCATGTTTGTATTCATCATTAGCACCACTTGTTGCATCCTCTTTAATTCCTAGTTTCACATCTCTCATTTTTTGTCACTAATTTAATTGATTTAGTAATTTTATATACACATTTTGGTCATTTTGTTTGGTCACTTATCTCTCATTTTTGGTCACTTATCTCAAATTTTTTGGTTAATAATTTAGTTTTTTTTAACCTATATTATAATATCATTAGGTCATGGAGGAATCAAACCACCAACCTCCATCTTGTAAGGCAGGCGCTCTTCCATTGAGCTAGCACCCTTTAAGAATTTGGGAATCTAACTTACAGAGTCCTCTATAATGGTAAAAAGGATCAATACACAAATTTGAGTATCTAATGGTCAGAAAAGGATGATAGATTGTACAATTTCACAATGTATGATCAAGCAGGTTATGAAATCCATAAACTATTTTTAGGAATTTTGAACAAAACTCAAGAAATTGGCTTAATGGGATTGCAAAAATCACTATTCCCTAGAAACCATAAGTGTACCACTATATGAGAACTATCAACAACAATTATCTTTGTGTGGATCCAAGGATATAGTAGATAAGCATGATCATCCTAGACGCATGTATAAGTGCACCAATAAGGAGAATCAAAAGAGGATTATCAACCCAATAGTTGGTGCTTCACATGGATCCTATCCACCATTGGATGAGAAAAGTTCCTTCTTCCATCAATCTAATGAGTATCCACAAGGACAAATGGTTGGGATATATTGTGATTCCAATTCATAATGTTTATTTGCTTCCTAGGGTGATGTTCCAGTGTTTGCACTGGGATATCTACATGATCCCCAACAACATTGGATATAAGCATATTGATGGGGCCATAGAGTATAGGACGAGGTTGTCTTTTAGTATTTTTCTTTGGAAAATAATGCATGATTTGAAACACTGGGAGAAGGAATATAATTGGATATACTTAACAAACTACAATCATGACAGGGCATAGGAATCTACTCTATAGTCATTGTGCAGATGTTGGAAATGGGTATAATTTCTAGGGACTATGAACAATATCCATTTAAATATGAATGAAAAACCTTCCATGTCAGAGGAATAATCGATGGAAATGAGCTTATTGTTTCTAGCATAAAGAAACAAAGAAGATAGAAATGGAAGCTCCATGGGGATACACATGAATGCGTACAAACCTATCCATTTCAGGAATATTCCTTTCATTAAGGCAATGAGACCTTGGGGGAGAGAGGTCTCGAGATGGTGTATGATAATGTCAAGCATAAGAGCAAGGATGGATGAATTCCTGACCTCTTCTCATATGTTTATGTGTGCCCTATGGGGTAGTACTTCTTGCAGCAGTCTGACTTTGATTAGGATGGGGAAGTGTACTATTATCAACAATGGGACTACCACTTAATCCTCTTAACAACCTTTTGGTTGGAGGCTTGCTTCAACTTTTCAAAGGAATTTGAGCTAGTTTTGAATGCCTACTCAATATCCTTCATGGACTCGTGCTTAAAGGCCTGCATGCAATCACACTTGGGCTTCTACTTAAATCCCAGTGAATTGGGTTCATGCTTACAACCATGCGAGCAATCGCACTTGGGCTCTTACTAAAACTGATTCAAGGACTTCTACTCAATACCCTTCTGGGACTTCTACTCAGGCTCCTACTTGAGATTCTCCTAGGACTCTCACTCTGGCTCCTACTCAAGATCCTTCTAGGGATTCTTCTCAAACTTCTTCTAGGGATTTTGCTCAAACTCTTATGAGGGATCCTATTGGGAATCCTTAGAGAAAATTCCATTTATTAAATTAACAAGACAAAAAAGTGCACAATGTACAATTATACAACACCAAACTTTATGAAACAATATATATACTGAAGAATGCCAAGATAATATCAGAAACAAAATGATAGACCTTAATAACACTTCCATGACATTCACAGATCATTTCAATAAAAGGGGAAAGGAAGACTAACCTAGAACTACTAGGGGCATCACTCTGAGGAGATCGAGAATCTAGAATCTTGTGTGCCTTAACTTCAAAAACATCCATCTCTTTTGTTTTTTCCTCATTCTCTTTCACTAGTTCTCCTTCTTCCACAATATCTTTAACCACAATTCCTTTCTCTTCGTCAATGCCTTGCTTTTCTAAAGTTTCTTTCATTGATAATGCAATTAGTTTTGTTGTAGACAACATACCCTCTAGATATTTTCTCTTAAGGGATTTCTTCACCAACGGAGTGAATTGACTATCCAATGACTGTGCAACTACTAACTAGACCAATACTATAACCAACAAGATGCCCCCAAGGTAGGGAGTGGGGTTGGAAAGTGATTGCTGAATCAGTGTGCCTCTTGACTTTCCCAATGGTTTGCATACCACATATATTGCAGCCTTTCCTTTAATAGATAAAAGAACCAAGAATGAGATCACATATAATGATACATGTTAAATTGAAACAATTTTAGGCTGTCAAAAATGACCTACAATGATAACAAACTCAAAATCTCGGTGAGAGGTATAGTTTGGCATTATTCCTTAGCATAAGCCCTACAACAATACTTGACTATATTCTTTTAAAAAATAAATATGAAAGTGAAAATAGAATACACAGAGGCCTTGAAAACTTGAGACAAAATGCATAGGAAATATACCTTGGTGTCCTCATCAAGAGGAATGTAATCCATCTCTTTGCAAGGATCAAACAAACGATATTTAGCACTCTTACTAAAGATGCTCTGAAGAGCTCCAATATACACAAGTTCCAAAAGATGTGTCATGCCAAATTTACCCAATAAGAGAGTGAGTGGTTCACTACAGAGAATGAGACCAAAGAAATCTACTCTTGTCGCCAGTAACACAGTAGGTGTGATGGTAGCTGCTACTCCCCAGCCATATTTGTAAAATATAACTCTAATTAGCAACATCATGGTGAAGGTACCAATTCCTATGCATGTGGAGAAATACCCCATAAATGCAGAATACTCATTTGGACTTGGAAAGGGTTAGACACAAAAATTATCGTAGTCATATTCCCTATATTAGAACCACACAGAACCTTGCTTCTAATTTTCTTAGCTAAAGGTTGAGTGAGTGTTCTAGCTACGGCAGCAATGGCTGAAGAAAATAATTATCGTCTTTAGCTGGTTCTACTATCCTTCAAACAAAAATGTAAAGAAATGGAAAAGCATATGAAAGGATTCCAGGTTATTTAGATGCTTCGACCTATATTTTCCCTAGCTAAGAGGAACAATACAATTAATGCACTAGTGTTCATATTACCTTGTATGATTGGGCCTCCTCAAGAGAGCAGTATGACAACAATGAAAATGAAATTAGGAATAGTACTTGAGCCCTTAAATTTGATGTAAATGGATATGCATGTGTGTGTGTATGTATGGCTGGGGAGATATGTCAGAAGGCATGGATATTTCTACTTGTTTCAGCAAGTACTGGTAATAATTACATAACATATTTAAGTTGTAAACATTTTGGTTCTCATGTTGAGGCTATGTAAAGTATATTATGCATGCATATGCCTCTCCATATAGAGTATCCACTAGCACGACACATATTATTATTCATATATGTATGAATAGGATTTATGTTGCCAAAGAGCCTAAGATCTGACATATATTACCTGTGCCTTCAATTTGTAGTTCCAGTTGACTTCAACAAGGTTGATTCTAATACCGTATGCAACCACCAAAGTGGCAGGTTTCTCACATATCTTGAATTCAATAGAAACTTAAAAATCTCCATAATTCCCATCTTTGGTTTATCCTATAAAAAGTACAAGAGGTTGAGTTAAAGAACCTAAAATAACTTATGTTCTTAATAGAACACATTCAAAACACTACAAGAAATTAGAATATAGATATACCTTCTTCTTACAAGCTTCTCCCTTGGGAAGTGTAGGACCATCCACTACAAATTTATTTACCCACCAGTAGATTCCACATATTGTAAGCCCCAACAACACCGCAATGCTCATCATTCCCTTCAAGGAAACTTCCCAACCATCCACACCAGGTCCAAGATTCTTACGCAACAGATCAACATACCCATAATACACTATTCCATTACTATGCTACCAATATTCACTGCATTTCTATCTTGGGAGATAAAACATGGAAAGATTATTGAGAATCACTGTTGCTTGAGATACATACGTGATTGGCGAATCCACAAAAGAGCACCGAAACCAACCACGTTGCCCCAAAGCTCTGCCATTTCATAGAACAAACATAATGACCATATCTGACGAATGGAATTGGGACCAAGAAAGCTAGGACCTAGAAATTGTAGCAAAGAATTTTCCAATGTTGTAGGAAGGATGACATTATTCAGTGGGTACAACAGGAAAGCAAATTCCCCAAAGAAGGAAATCAAGGGAAGTATACAAGAATAGAAAAGATCCTTCTTTGATAAAGTATTTGGCATCTTGGTGTAAATAATCATCAGCCCAATGGCCATCACCAAATTAACCCATGTATTGAGAAATGGAATGATCTCAGAACTGATTCCCTTAGCACTCACCACTAGCACATCCTTGTTATATCTCAGAATCGTATAGTTGAAAAGAATGCAGAAGAACATCAGTCAAAGGGAGATCACCTTATTGTTACGGAGAGAAATTCCTATGGCTTGGGGTACTACAACAGACAGCTAGAATCCAGAAATCAATCTTTCCCAATATGCAATAGAAATAAAATGTCTAACACTAAAGGATCGAACCTCGTACCTTATTCCAGACGGTTGAAGTAGATCCTCGTTGAGCGTTCCAACTTCAGCTTGAATTGATTTAATACTTCCTCAACAACAAGTAAACAATACAAGCATACTATATATCATGGTTTGAGACCTATTCTAGCATATATAATCAATAATATAAAAGCATTTGACATATTCCAATGGAAACAATATTCATTCAAATACACATTACTGGACAAGAAAAGATATTTCTATTAATATGAATCAGAGATTACAAGTGACAACCTCTGACGGCACGTCTGTGAACCAGAGAAACTGAATCCCCCACTTGGGCCTCCACCACCTCAATCCTCCATCACTTAGATAGCAAGCTTACTAGCAAAAGGCAAGCTTGGGAAGAACACAAAAGTGCTCCAAGGGACAAAGGGATGCAGACTCAAGCATAAGTTCTAGCAACAATGGACTATAGTTTCGTTGGTCTCAATTCTCTCTTATGCTTTCAATGTACCAAGGGGTTCCTTATATAGGTTTTCAAAGGGATATTGAAAGGTTGAATCCATGCGATCTCAAGGCATATGGAAGGCAAGGAGTCATATGAGTCAGATCCAAGTCAAGGAAAACTCCAAAAGGATTTGGATTATGCACACATCCCGATGTACGCGACTATAGGGGTCAAACCCACGTATGTACGCGGTTATCGGGGTAAAATCCATGTATATCACTTTTCTCATGTTTTTAGGGATGATCAAGGACACATCAAAAGACAAAAAGTAGTCCATAGGGGCTAATGAGTCTGCAGCGGGACAGGGGAAGGCCATACAATGTGTGATTCATGTAGTGTGGTTAAATCCGCTATAACAGATGCCCCCTAATGTATGAGATCAGAGGGGTTATACGACGGTCGAAATACATTATAAGTCCATCCCAGAAGTGGAGTGATGAAGGTACCCAAATGGAAGACCAGCCACCCAATCAGCATAGTACAATAATACAACTCTGCATATAACTACAAATACATATAGCAGTCCCAGATACATAAGAGTACAATGGCCATGAATAGGCATGAAACATGATAGAACATATGTGGTCATCGCCACGTACAATATACATAGATCAGAATCTCCATGGTGAAGATATACAAAAGAACCATGATCTCCACAAAGGGAATAAGATATATAATAGATCAAGATCTCCATAGTGGCTGGAAATGTCTGACATATACTGGAACAAGTCACGAGAGCTGAAATCTCATGAACACTGGCATGATCAAGGAGGTAGCATATAAGAGATGCCACCAATATGGAAAGTCTTCTACACAAACCACTACGAGTACATGTCCTACTATGTGAATAGAGGTGTCGAGGTCGAACATAGTAGTCCATCGTCTAATTACCGGTCATTGATGTATACCATTAATAGATGCGAGATCACCCACCGATAATGAAAATGGGAATCAAGGTACTAGAGTGAAAACTAACAAGTGTGAATAAATGTGTTGAGGTCGAACACTTGAGAGAGTCCATCGATCAGGGGACATTGATGTATTCCCAAAAAACTGTCAATGGCGAGAGAACCTGCCACTGATGACTGCAAGTCTCAAGGCACTCAAAATGACTCTAGATTCCAATCCCAGAATAAATGATCTAAAGTCGATGGGATGAAATCCGCTGGAAGGAGGGCATTAGGGAATCCCCCATCATCCAACACGAGGTACTCAGTAAAGCTGTATAATGTGGAAGGACTCGATCATAAGGTGCATGAACCAGTAACTGTACTGGGAATGGCCGACATGCAAAGTCAAGATAACTGAGGAATGGCCAACTCAGGTTTCAACTTCCTTCGAACAAGAGCATAATGGCATATGGTGACTAAATGAAGGAAGCATAGACTCAATATACATATTGGGACATCTCTATGACACAGGAGGACTCAATAGAGGCTCCATAGGGACTGGAAGCATAACCAGTTAGTGGAGATAAACTCAGATAAACGAGTACAGCTCCTAAAGTCAAACTATAACCCAACCAATGGATGTGATATACAGTGCTCTGTTCAAAGGTGACACGACTCGACAGTTGCCAAAGATAATACCTTTTCTTGTCTGACTTTTTGGTTTTTTGATTTTTTTGGACTTTTTCAGTTATTTGAAAAGATTGAAAAAAGAATAAACTAGCTTTATAGTTACAAACTAGGAGGAGACGAGTGTCATAAGAGCAAACAAACTAGTTCCAAGCAGTGGAACATACCTATGCTCAATGCAAGGATACAGGTGCAGGATATCGACACTCGGGGGAAAATCCCCTCCCAGTAAAAGGGAATCAAGCTGCGAAGGATATAAAGAAAGGATCTGCATGGCTAGACATGACACAATATCGGGCTATATGGCTGAAACGCAATGTCAGGGAAGCCAGCATAAAGCTCAATAAGATAGGCAAAGCTCATGATAATGCATCCACAACTTGATACAAGGGAGTTCGGAGGGAACATGGCCAGCATAAGATCAAGAGGAGTATGAGGCTCTTGTGAAATGTCATGGCAGTACTATACAACGGACTCCCACACCCTAAAGGGAGAAACATCGGCATGGGCACCAAATGCAAATAAGGCGCTAACTAGGGTACCCATGTAAGGTGAGGCTCTACCACTCATATCATGCCACTTCTAAAGCAGCAAGAAGGTTTCGCGACATAATAGAGTTGGTTCGTACCTAAGGATATAGTGACATGGTCATAAGGTCATGCAAAATGAAAATGGTGGTGAACCTAACCTATATTCCAGTGTAGACATGATACCTGAGATGGGCACGAACGGGTCAATCCAAAGGCTGAAACGACATTGCAAATGGTCTTCTACATCACAAATTATGTCAGAAACGGTCAAAAATGGTTAGAAACTATCAAAACTATAGGAAAGGGGGTAAAAATTTTCAAATATTCGAAAAATTTCCTATAAATAGTAAAACATAGAAATCATTTGAAACTTTTACCCATTGGAGCTCTGAACTTCAACTGCAAATTCCGGGAGATCCAGCTGGCAGAATTCACAACCGTTTCTTCCAGGTATTTACTCATGCTCTCAGCTTGCATTTCAATATAATTTTTACAAGTTTTCATGGTCAAATGAGGTTTTTAAGGCCAATCTTACATGAGCGCTGCGGCCCACGCAGGTATCGAAGCTTTTTCCACGTATAGGGCTGGCTATACATGGAAAAGGGGCTAGAAACTGCGTACATACGCGGCTGTTTGCAAAGCAGTCGCGTATGACACCGCGTAAGTGGTTTTAAAAGAATCTAATGGACAATTGGTCAATTTCTCATGTAGGATGGTGCTAGAATGGAGAGAGCGCGAGCATGGTGAAGTAGAGGAAGAAGTAAGGGCCGACATAAGGGCTCAACAAGTACTACGTGCATGCGGACTCTATAAGTTTTGGTGTCTTGGTGGCTTGAGGGCCAAACCAGGACTGCTATAGATGCTGGTAGACTATTGGGATCCAGACTCAAAGTCCTTCTGGATAGATGGTATGTCCCTCACCATAGAGGTGGAGGATATCTACTTTATCATAGGTTTATCCAGACGAGGGGAAGTGGTGAACCTTCGTTCCCGAGGTGGGCCGGGTCATGGGCTTACTATCGATGAGTACATAGCTGTGTACTGATACCCAGATACTGAGAAGGTGGGGAGTCAAGTCCCCACAAACGCTATATAGGTGCTGGGCCTAAAGGCCATACTACTGACGCTGGGCAGGATAGCAGGCTTAGTATCACTCCATCAGGCCTCGCGGCCACTGATGTTCTATGCGGTGGAGTGTATGAGACCACCATATACGACTGGAGTACTACACTACTGAGCAACATGAAACATCAGCTCAGTGAGTGTAAGGCAGGAAGGATACGAAACTTCGGGTTCAGCAGTATACTGAGCACATTTTTCTTCGAGCGTGTTCCAGGATTGAGCCCTAGAGTGGATGTTCCTCTCCACGGGGTTCGAGATATGGCCCAATGACGTTGGGCAGATGTGATGCGCAGACTGGGGGGTGGTAGGGTGGCCAACCCCTATCCAGCTGACTTTTTTCCATGGTGGCGACGACATATTGTTGCCATAGATGACTACCCCTATGCAGGGATATATTTCCAGGGGGATCTGGACATGCCATTGCCACCAGGATCAGCATATGGAGACATAGGTAACGAATCTCGACCCTCACTCTTTTTAAAAAAAAAATTGAATTATTTAATTTTTTTGTGTTTTCTTGATTATGTGGAATCAAAAAGACATGTTTTTGGGTGACACTACATAGTGACATCTACCATTCATGTGCAGATGTGGGACCACGGTGAACAGAGGGCTTCCCACATCATAGACAGAGGGAAAGAGGAGACGACATCACCGGTGTGGATGCGGAGCGAACGCTCCAAAACATTCATACCAACTTCATGCGAGTGACTCATAGAGTTCCCATGGCGCAAGTCGAGGACTTGCCTGAGGCCATGCAGTGACAGGTGGTGGGTGTACCACGCGCATAGGTGTGTTTATTCCGGCGGCTAGCTAGAGCTGTGGTGACATATCATGATCACAACCCTCCTCCACCTCCACAGGACTAGACACCTGGGAGTGTATCTATTTTGTACTACCATGTATATGATGGAAGCTTTGAAAGCTCCACTTTTGTATTATGACACTATGTATTACCACATTTTTGATGTATATATTAAAAAAGTTTTATGGTGATCGGTTTATTTATTTACATGTGTAAAAATTGTGTTTATGATTAATTATGAATGAAACAAATGCCAATCTAACACGTAGTTAGCATATGAGTCAGCAACTTGATTATAATTTCTTGGAATGTGTATATATGTTATACTCTCAAATTTCCGTTCTAACAATCTCACACATAAGAATCTTCTCAATAACATCGGATCTCTAACATGGTACAAAACATTGATCTGTGACACTACTAACTCTGAATCAAGACGTACCTCAAGAGAGAGAACACCATGCGAAATGGCATCCCATAGAAGCTTGATAACGGTGCTATATTCAGCAACATTGTTGGAAGATGGTCGTAGACATACACCTCCTGAAGACAGTACTTGACCCATAGGAGTATAAATCACCCAAGCAGCTGAGGCTGAGTGTTGAGTGTGACGGCTTGCACCATCCGCGAATCCTATGTAGGTGGAATATTCCATTGACATCTGCCACAATAAACGAAAACTAATCACAAACCTGATCACGATAAACGAGACCTAACTATGCAAAAAAGTTGTACAATAATATACAACAAGCAGCCTTGGCTAAAGATCACGCATAGTACTTTTTAAGATAGAGCCCATTTCTAGGCTCAGCCAAGGCTGTCCCCTCGTAATCCACTAACTCGTAGGCACCCTTCTCTAAGACACACTTGACCACGTAAGGACCAGGCCACATAGGATTGAACTTCCCTGCCCCCAAGGGTTCTTTCGATTGATCCCACAAAAGGACCAAGTCTCCCTCACTAAACACTCTTGGACGGACATACTTATCATATTGGTCCTTTACACGATGCTTATTAACCTCTAGAGTCACCAAGGCATCTCTACGCTGCTCATCGAGTTGCTCAAGGTGAACCAAACGCTCCTCCAAAGGTGAAGTGTCTGGTAAGAGTTCCAAAGCTAAATTCAACGAAGGAATCTCGCATTCAACTGGCAATATCGACTCCACTCCATGAACAAGATGATATGGAGAAAAACCAGTGGCAGTCTTAACCGTGGTTCGATACGCCCACAAAGTAGGGTACAACATAATATGCCAATTCGTCTTACTTTGTGCAATGGTTTGTTGGAGAATGGACTTAAGTGACTGATTCACTGCTTCAACCTGTCCATTCGCTTGAGGATAGTAAGAAGAGGAGTGCTCTTACTTATAACCTAGCTTGGATGCCAACTCTTCCATCATATGGTTTTGAGAGTGCGAGCCATGGTCAATGACAAGCTCTCTCGGAATCCCAAACTGAGTAATGATTTGGTTGAATACGAAGTGAGCGGCTGTCTCACCGTCGGATTTTACTGTAGGCATTGCCTCAGCCCATTTTGTGAAGTAATCGATAGCCACAATAATATGATGGTGCCCCCCAGCCGAAGCTGGGTTGCAATCCATAAAATCAAGCCCCCACTTGGTGAAGGGACCGGCGGTGATAATCGGATGTAACGGGGAAGGTTTCGAGCGCATATTATGTGCGAACACTTGGAAAGGGTGGCACCTCTTGACCGCTTCAATGCAATCCTTGAAGATCGACGGCCAGAAATAACCTGCTCTCAAACTTTTCTGAGCTGTATAAATCCCGGATAAATGACCACCACACGCCCCTCTGTGGCAATCATTAAGCACTACCTCAGCCTCATCATGAGTTAAACAACGTTGTAAAAGGGAATCTACTCCATGGTGGTACAAAGTATTGTCGATTTTGAGGTAGTTCTTAGAGACATGATGTAATCGTCGTCATTCATCTCACGAGAGGTGAGTAGGGGTCCTTTGTGTTTGTAGATATACTATGATATCCCCATACCATGGGTTAGCCGTTGAGATTAAGAAAATGTGTTCATCAACGAACGTATCTTCACAAACCAACTCCTTGGCCTCTCTCGGAAAATCCAATATGAGCTCTGCAAAGATTAAAGATTTCTTCAATTTTGCCGAAACAAACTCGAGATCAAACTCTTGCAGGATGACAATCCATTTATTGTATTTTCCCCCAATCATCCTACGTGTGAGGACGAATTGAAATGGATTGACATGGGCCACAACCAAGGTCTGGCGAAGGAGAATATAATGTCTCAAATGCTATACCGCATGTACGATAGCTAAGGCAAGCTTCTCAACATGAGAATACCGACTCTCTGCGTCAATAACGTTTCGGCTCAAATAATATATGACATGCTCTTGGAGCTCCTCATCCTCTTGAACCAAAACCATACCAATCATCTCTAAAGACGCGACCACGTATAATAGGAAATCACGGCTATAATTCGGAGGACTAATCACCAGGGCTGATGCTAGGGCTCACTTGAGTGCATCGAAGGACTCCTGGGCTCGCTCATCCCATGCAAAGGGAGTATCCTTCTTTAAGAGACGCATGAAGCCTCTAGTCAAATTGGCAAAGTTGACAACAAATCTTCGTAGGAAGTTTTCCATGCCTTGCAAACACTGAAGATGACAAATATTTCTCAGGGGAGACAACTGAAGTATTGCCTCAACCTTCAAAGGGTCGACTCTTATACCCTCCTTCGAAATGATGAATCCTAACAGACGACCTGACTTCACGCAAAAGATGCACTTATGAGGGTTTAATCTAATAGCATCGTGCCGGCATCTTTCGAAAACCAATCTCAAGTGATAAGAATGACGCATCCTCATGTGAGAATGAGCAGCGAGGTCATCCAAAAATACTTCAATAATGGACTTGAGATCGTGGAAGATCAAGGTCATCGCCCGCTGAAACGTAGCTCTGGGATTTTTAAGGCCGAAAGGCATTTTCTGATATGCAAAAGTTCCCCAAGGACAAATAAATGCAATCTTGTGTTGGTCCTCAGGTTTAATCTGGATCTGATTATACCCAGAAAAGCCGTCCATGAAGGAGAACACCTCGCTACCCGCACACTCATCCAAAATCTGATCTATAAATGGTGTGGGGAAGTTATCCTTAGGACAGGAACGATTTAAATCATGAAAATCAGTGCATATACAGATCAATCCCTACTTCTTATCCACCGGAATGGGGTTTGAAACCCACTCCATCAAGGGAACGGGATAGATGAAACCATCTTTCAATAGCTTCTCTATCTCTGCCTTTATGGCGGGTGCTTTCCTAGGATTCACGGCGCGTAAACACCGTCGAACAGGCTTAGCATTGGGGTAAGTCTTAATCTCATGTTCGACAATCCAAGGGTCAATCCTTGGCATCTCATCGTAAGACCAAGAAAAAATATCATGAAATTCCTTGAATAGCTCGGTATACTCCCGAATCTCATCTTGGGAACAATCTGCCCCAATGTAGACATTCTCAATTGTACCAGGATTATGAGAAATGTTGATAGGATTAGTTGACGATATGTTCGCCATGTTTCCATCAGCCATTAGACTAGGAGATCTTAATGGAACCATAGGTCTACCAACTTTCTGACTAAGAATCTCCCTATAATCCTCATGCTCCAAACGGTCAAGCTCTGGAAGGAAATATGATCTATGATGAAGTTCCTCCCATGGTGGCTCAACTCCCGACATAGCCTCGATAATTGCTTCATCTGAAGGGAAAACCATATCAAGATAGTCGTGGGCATGAGAAGACTGTACTACCCATGCCGACAGGACATAGGGGTCTTCCTCCTCCGTCTGCGAAGAGGAAGAACAAGGCTCTGCAGCAGACTCAATATTAGCTTGATAAGCTATCATGACTGCAGGCAATGGCAAACTCATCTTGATGGACTCACTCGAAGAACTTGGTGAAGGGAGAATCCAAGGATCTCCCATATGACTTGTGCGAAAAGGCACCGATCTCGTAGACGTCAAAGCACCATCGAAACTAGATCCTATCATGAGGACGGGTGCAGAACAACTAAAGGTTCCAATGAGGGATGGAGACATGCCTACACCCACACTCCCAGCTGCTGGCTGGGAATGTTCAACTTTCAGAACTGAAGCTCCCGAAGATGCAATAACAGGCGGATTCTTGAATGCCATTTGATCAATCGTTACAATCTTCCCATTATGTGGAAAGCATACAACGCGAAACACAAAAGACACAACGTCTTGCATACTATACGTCCAATTCATTCCTAGTAAGAGATTGTAGTCAAGGGGTGCATTAACCACCTCAACCTCTATCGTAACGGTCTTCCCTGCCAAACGGACTTTAAGAGAAGGAGGGATGCTGTGCAGCCTAAATGATCTCCCATCAAAAGCAGTTAACATGGTTGTAGATTTTGACAGCTCAGGAGAACCGAGACCCTTCCAACAAGACAAAGATATTACAGAAGCAGCAGCGCCCTTGTCAATCACAGTACGCTTGATGATCATATTAAGACATTCTACATGCACCAAAAGGGACACATAGTAGGGCAAGCGAGGCTGATGTCTTGCGGTTTCAAATTTGATCACTGAGGAAGAATCATCACCATTCACACCAAGAGCAGAAAGCAAAGCCTTCCTTTGCGACGGACAACTCTGAAGCACTTCCAATGTAGACATCACACAAGGAGTATGACCCAAGTCCTTGACAACTGAATAATTCTAGGCGGCTCAGGAATTTGGGTTATGCCCTGAATGCTTAAGTACTCCCTTAGGAATGTGAGTTGCAACCTCAGGTTTATCTGCAGGTTTCTCAATATGCAAAGGGGTTCCTGGTGGATCAGGTTCTTTGCCTGGGCTGAATTGTGACAAAGTATAATCCTTTGCACGCGTCACAACTTTCGTAGCATGAACCATATTAATGCACCCATGACCACTAGTCTCAGGTGGATCATCATCACTAGATTGGTCCTAGGACTTCGAGTTCATATTCTGATTATGCGGTAAAGGGTTCGTTAACATAGCTGGGCCCTGTGCTATGAACTTCAAAGCCTCATCCATATGAGGGCACAAGTAAGTGAGGTGATCGTCCTTACATAGCTTGCAAGGAAACTTAACCTTACGTTTAGTTTGCTTGTCCCCCCCAACATTTTTACCGTTCTTGTCATTATTGTTGGCATTCTCGTTCTTATACCCACCCTTTTTATTATTATTGTTTTTACCCTTTTTTCTATTCCGTCTGGGTTGCTGGTTACCCTTCTGGTCCGACGAATGCATAGCAAGTACATTCACCGTTTGGGCAGGTTGAGACAAAGCCGTAGCTTGTCTCAAGGCAGATTGGTTGATTGACAACTGAGCTACTTGTTTTGCAACCGAACCTACAAGTTTCTTACTTGCACAACCCACAATGCCATCGACATGTGGTCCAGGTTTGACCTTGGGATCAAAACTAGAACGAGGAGCGTTGGGAATAATCTCATACAACAAACCGGACTGAGCATAGATCAAGTCCAGTTCCTGCACCCTAAAGATTGCTTTTTCCTCATTCTGCACTCTAGATGTGGAAACATCCTTCGCTATATATGGCAATAACGATTTGAGGAACCACTCAAGGAGGAACTTCGGCGGTATAAAGGCTTTAATTAATCTCTTCCATCTATGCCACTCCTGAATATGATCAAAAATATGGGTGGCTTTATCTTGCCGAAATGTCGACAAGATTTCAGTACCAACATCATAGTGCACTGGTAGCTGGAAGTGATTAAGGAAAGTCATCGCAAGGTCGTCGAACAAAGTAAAGGCACCCCTAGGTAACTCTATATACCATTTCACCGCAGGCCCTGTGAGGGTGCGTTGAAATAGTCTCAAACGGACTGAGTCCTGATGCAATGAATTCAAAGAGCACCATAGGTGGAACGTAGTGACATGTTCACTTGGATCCTCTCCTGGTTTTCCTTCGAACTTAGGTATGTCCGAAGGAAGCTTGGTAGGGACAGTCGGCCAAGCCGGGTCATGAGCCACAGGATCATTCGTAAGTCTTGATAAGTCAGGTAGATTGAGTGTCACGAGTAAAGGGAGTCTAGGATGATGAGGTCTATGGACTGCTCCCTAGTTCATATAGGATTGATTACCACCATGACCTTGGCCATGGTGACCTCCTCCCGTATGACTCGTATAGGGTGGCGTGGAAGCACCATAATGAGGTGGACCCTAACTAGTAGGAGCTACAAAGCCGTAACTAGGAGAGTAAGCAGGTTGTGAATACTCGCCTCCATAAGGTGAAGAAACCTGTCCATACTGCGTCCCATAATGTGATCCATAGGTCATCGCTTGCGATGGCCCATGAGACACTCCATAGGTAGGGATATACATTCTGGAAGTAGGAATATACATATCGGAAGTAGGGATATATGTTGGGGAGGTAGAAATATGACCTCTAGAAATATGAACATAACCTCCCAAAACCATGGGTGGCATGTAGGCTTGAGACACAATAGGTCTAGTAATCGTAGTACGGACCTGAATCGTAGCTACGTGACGACTCAAAGGACCACGTGAATAAGGTGGAGGATTTACATTTGAAGAACTAGTAGCCGAGGACAAAGGAAATTCAGTAATGACATATGTTCTATTACCTACCGTCACCCGTCTCGGTTCTGGTATCCTAATGGGATCACTAACTCTAGACCTAGGAGGAAGATAAGGTTGGGCTTCCACCACTGGGATGGAAGGTGCAATGTGACTAGTACTCCCAAACCTCTCCGCATGGTAAGGAATGGGATTGCCACAGGCATAGTGTTAGGCTCAAAATCAGATTCGACATTAAATGCCAAATCATGCATAGGAAAACTGGCCATACCATAACTACCATAGCTAGTAGTGGCGGGTTCAAAGTGAGTCTCTGCATCCTACGGCATGCCATACCGGTAATGTGTCAATGGGGAATCAGGCCTAGAATGAATAGGTCTATCATGCATGGCTCCTATCTCGGAAATCACAGGTCCTAACTGAGTTAGGTCGGGTGAAGGATCATAAGTTAGAGTAAAATTCCCATCGTCAACATGAATGGGAGGAGGTGGCTCAGATATATCCTCTGAATGATCTCCCATGGTGTGTGAATCAATGTGTGACATAGTCCGCCTGGACTGTCTAGGTCCCTCTCCCAAAGGAGGAGGATAAGTAGAAGCCGAAAGTCCTGCTAAACGATGAGAACGGCGTGGAACCGCCCCCGAATCCACAATGACTCAAAAAATAGCAAAGACTCTCTATTTACGTCAACCCTAGGCCAACTAGCATGCATAGAGCAATCACTAATAAAATCTAAAGCCAAATGATAGCAAACAAGGGCTGGATAAGTGAGCTCCCGAATGTGGCCGGTATGTCTCGCCTAGGAGAGGCTTGAGAGGCCCTTGTCACCACAAGCGGAGGTACGTAACCAATTATTGTGGCCCTCAGCTTCAACGCATAAAGCGACTGTGCTGTCCGACCCCAACCTGTCCGGGACACATGCAGAATAACCTCTACAAGTACCCCCTCGATATCCTAGGTAAGGTCACTAAGGTCACCTCAATATAATCAAAGCTCAGGTGGACAGTCACAAGTGGGATTGATCATATGGGTAGGGTAGCAAAGCCCGAAACTCTTGAAAGATCCCCCAGATACGAATACAATCCTGGCTATATCGTCGGTGCTACATAGTTATCAACCAGGGGTCATCCCAATCAACAACTGCTCACACTGCCTCGTGCTTAACTCCCTTTTGAGAGGAGGATCCTGAGAACGATGGTTATACCAAGGATTTCACACACTCCCTGGACAGACACCTAGTTGTTGTTGTTTAGTGATCTTGGAGAATTGACTTACAATGAACTATTCCAAGATCCTAAAACCTAAGCTTGTTGGTGCACCCTAGAAAAGAAAAGAGTGTAATTCATTTTATTTTAGCGTTGATTTTAGTTGGCTTTATTACTCAAACATAGGATATGGTCGTGCAACTAGTGGTGTTATGACACAACAAGAAGTAAAATGCACACCTAACAATCAATGCAAATGCATTGTGTCCATGAAAATAGGGTATGCGTACTACGTGTAATGCACAATTTCTTCTTCAAATGCTGAATGAAAATTTCCCTATACGAAGTCCTAACTATTACTCCAAAGCAAATCTAGATCTATTGCAAGTACAATGCAAAGTGCAAAATGCAATGCATGATGATAAGCAAATGTTTTTGGATTTTTTGAAAATAAAGAGATACAAAAAGAAAAAGAATGACTCTACCAACCCTAGACTTTGCAAGGACACATAAACAACATTCCAGCAAAGCACTAAGGTAAAAGGACTCTAATGCACTAATTTCAAACAAAAAATAAAAGATGCCATGACAAGAACCTTCCTAAAAAGAAAAATTTAGGCTAAAAAAAAATGTTTTTGGTCAAAAACAGAGGCCTTAACAGACTCAGGCAGTGCCAAAGGAGACTCAGCAACTAACAGAATTCACCCAACAATCTACAATCTTCCACAAAAAGGTAAAAACCAAGGTATATGCGACTGTTAGCAGTAAACCCGCGTGTATATGCGGAAATCCAAGAGGAACCCGTGTGTATACGTGACTATAAGTCAAAAACCCGCGTACAGGAAGAAAAAGATGCACAAAATCAAGGCAAACAGATGGGCTGAGACTAAGTTTACACCAATCAGACTCTACCAGGCATACATGCCCCCATACTCGACACAGAAACAAGAAAGAGAGAGCAATTCAAATACATTAAATGCCAAGAAATCAACCCCCAAAGGACAACTACTAGGAACTCCCCATGGGAGTCGCCAATTCTGTTACGGAGAGAAATTCCTATGGCTTGGGGTATCACAACAGACAGCTAGACTCTATAAATCAATCTTTCCCAATATTCAATAGAAATAAAATGTCTAACACTAAAGGATCGAACCTTGTACCTTATTCCGGACGGTTGAAGTAGATCCCCGTTGAGCGTTCCAACTTTAGCTTGAATTGATTTAATACTTCCTCAACAACAAGTAAACAATACAAGCATACTATATATCATGGTGTTAGACCTATTCTAGCATATATAATCAATAATGTAAAAGCATTTGACATATTCCAATGGAAACAATATTCATTCAAATACACATTACTGGACAGGAAAAGATATTTCTATTAATATGAATCAGAGATTACAAGTGACAACCTCTGACGGCACGTCTGCGAACCGGAGAAACTGAATCCCCCACTTGGGCCTCCACAACTCAATCCTCCATCGCTTAGATAGTGATCTTACTAGCAAAAGGAAAGCTTGGGAAGAACACAAAAGTGCTCCAAGGGACAAAGGGATGCAGACTCAAGCATAAGTTCTAGAAACAATGGACTATAGTTTCGTTGCTCTCAATTCTCTCTTATGCTTTCAATGTACCAAGGGGTTCCTTATATAGCTTTTCAAAGGAATACTGAAAGGTTGAATCCATGCGATCTCAAGGCATATGGAAGGCCAAGAGTCACATGAGTCAGATCCAAGTCAAGGAAAACTCCGAAAGGATTTGGATTATGCACACATTCCTATGTACGCGACTATAGGGGTCAAACCCGCGTATGTACGTGGTTATCGGGGTAAAATCCACGTATATCACTTTTCTTATGTGTTTAGGGATGATCAAGGACACATCAAAAGACAAAAAGTAGCCCATATGGGTTAATGAGTCTGCAGCGGGACAGGGGAAGGCCATACAATGTGTGATTCACCTAGTGTGGTGAAATCCGCTATAACACTTATTCAATGTGATGGTCTCAATTCCCATGAATTTCTTTAGGGCCAACACAAACTCATAGGTATCCCCATATAGAGTATCGACTAAGGTGACACATATTATTATGCATATATGTATGAACAAGAATTTCGTTTCCAAAGAACCTAAGATCTGACATATATTACCCGTGGCTTTAGTTTGGACTTCTAGGTGACTTCAACAAGGTTGATTCTAATACCGTATGCAACCACCAAAGTGGCAAGGCCTCTCACATATCTTGAAGTCAATAGGAACTTAAAACTCTCCATCATTCCCATCTTTGGTTTCTCCTGTAAAAATTACGAGAGGTTGAGTTAAAGAACCTAAAATAACTTATGTTCTTAATAGAACACATTCGAAAAACTGCAAGAAATTAGAATATATATATATACCTTCTTCTTACGAGCTTCTCCCTTGGGAAGTGTAGGATCATACACTACAAATTTATTTACCCACCAGCAGATTCCACATATTGTAAGCCCCAGCAGCACCATAATGCTCGTCATTCCATTCAAGGAGACTGCCCAAACATCCACACCAGGCCCACCATTCTTATGCATATGGGAAAAATACTTAATAGTTCTCCTCGAAAAATTCAATGCTACATTGGCTCTTAGGCCAAACAAAGGGTAGAAATACTTTGCTTGATCCACTGTTGTAATATGCAAACATCTCATCCCTTATATTGGTACAACTTTTATCCATTTTCATTTTAAAAATAGACTTGTTTTAGATATAAATCCAAAAAACCAACGTCACCCATCCATAGAAGTGAGTTTCAATTACCAAAATTCAAATCAAACTACAGCCCCAAATAATATTTCAAATTCTCTTTGTACTTTGAATGACTCTGAGCAAACTTACACCATATTATGCAATAAATCCATACACAAAACAAATCATTCTATTTTTTTTGGAATATTTTTCATTTTTTTGAACAGAAGCCTATTAGTAGTTGCAATGAAATACTAGTGCCTTACAAAAATTGTATAATAATCCTAATGTGAACTGCTCTGTTTCATAAGCTAAGGTACATACTTTATTACACTCACATATTCTACTGTATCATGCTATGTCTATATTTTTTACTTTAAGAACATTATAGTACAACAATTGTGCTTTGGTAATAAACCTAGTCTCCCCTACCATTTATATTACCAATGCTGACTGGTCTTTAAGTGGCTATGTTTAAAACCTACAAGATCAAAGCTACTAGATAAGATAGGTATACATATTACTGTAATATATACCATATTTGACCTGTATGCAACAGATCAACATACTTTCTACTTTAAACGACTTGTACAAACTTACACCATCTTCTGCAATAAATCCATCCATAAAACAACTCATTTTATTTTTTTCGAAATATTTTTCAATTTTTCAAGTAGAGACCTATAAGTAGTTGCATTAGAATAATAGAGCCTTACAAAAATTGTACAATAATCCTAATGCGCACTTCTTTGCTCCATAAGATAAGGTGCATACTTTATTACACTCACATATTCTATTGTATCATGCTATCTCTATATCTTTTTCTTTAAAAACATTAAAATACACCATTTCTTCTCTGATAATAAAGCTAGTCTCCCCTACCATCTATAGTACCAAAGATGACTATTCTTTAAGTGGATATCTTCAAAACCTACAAGAGAAAAGCTACTAGATAAGATAGTTATACATATTACTGTAATATATACCATATTTGACCTATATGCAACAGATCAACATACCCATAATACATTATGCCATTGCTATGCTACTAATCTTCATTGCATTTCTATCATGGGAGATAAAAATGGACAGAGTATTGAGAATTAGTGTTGCTTGAGATACATACCTAATTGGTGAATCCCAAAAAGATCACCTAAACCACCATGATTTCCCAAAGATCTGCCATGACATTGAAAAAACATAATGACAATATTTGAAGAATGGAAATGGGACCAAGAAAGCTAGGACCTAGAAATTGTAGTAAAGAATCTTCCAATTTTGTAGGATGGATGACATTATTCAGTGGGAAGGAAAGAAAATTCTCCAAAAAGGAAATGAAGGGAAATATACAATAATATAAAAGGGCCTTCTTTGATAAAGTATTTGACAACTTGGTCTAAATAATCATGAACCCAATGTCGATTGGAAAATTAACCCATGTCTTGAGAAATAGAATGATCTCAACACTCCTTCCCTTAGCACTCGCCACTGGCACATCCTTGGTATCTCTCAGAATTGTATATTTGAAAAGAATGCAGAAGAACATTAGTCCAAGGGGGTTCGCCTTCTTCAATATGATGGTCTCAACTCCCATGATTTTCTTCGGGGCTGACACAAACTCATAGGTCTCCCCATATAGAGTATCCACTAAGGTAACATATATTATTATGCATATATGTATGAACAAGAATTTTGTTTCCAAAGAACCTAAGATCTGACGTATATTACTTGTGCCTTCAGTTTGGACTTCCAGGTGACTTCAGCAAGGTTGATGCTAAGACTGTATGCAACCACCAAAGTGGCAAGGTCTCTCAAATATCTTAAAGTCTATAGGAACTTAAAACTCTCAATCATTCCCATCTTTGGTTTCTCCTGTAAAAAGTACGAGAGGTTGAGTTAAAGAATCTCCAATAACTTATGTTCTTAACAGAACACATTCTAAACACTGCAAGAAATTAGCATATAGATATACCTTCTTCATATGAGATTCTCCCTTGGGAAGTGTAGGATCATCCACTACAAATGTATTTACCCACCAGTAGATTCCACATATTGTAAGCCCCAACAGCACCACAATGCTCATCATTCCCTTCAAGGAGACTGCTCAACCATCCACATGAGGCCCAATATTCTTACACATATCATTAGAGGAATTTTGGGGTCTAAACTAGGCCACCTAAGGAAAATAATAAACTAATATTTAAAATAATAAAATAATACTTAAAATAATAAAATAGTATTTATTAATTTTGGAGGAAGAAAGAAAAAAATGACTTTTTGTGTTCATATTTTCGACATATATCCCTGTGCTTTTACTCAAATTTTGATCGAGAGAGCTTGTTGGATGAGGAATTTGATTATGCATCCAACGAGTACTCACACTACATACTTTTGACGGACCCCGCTACCCCAAAAACAAGAAATAACTGAAAAAACATGATGATGATGTCATCACCATGTTTTTTCAGGTATTTCTTGTTTTTGGGGTAGCGGGGTCCATTAAAAGTATGCATTGTGGGTACTCATTGGATGCATAATTGAATTCTGCATCCAACGAGCTTTCTCGATCGAAATTTGAGTAAAAACACAGGGATATATGTCAAAAATACGAACAAAAAACGTATTTTTTTTTTTGACAAATATGTTAATTCAACCATTATGGTTGACTCATTTTATTGAAATTCTATTGGTTCTTGAATCCCAACTCACAATAACTTATTTTAGCACATTTTATTGTAAGGCCCATTTTAGACCCCAAATTTCCTCTAACCGAGGAGAAATAAGTTAACAGTTCTCCCCAAAAAAATCAAGGCTACATTGGCTCCTAGGCCAAACAGAGGGTAGAACTACTTTGCTTCATCCACTATTGTAATCTACAAACAATACCTAAAAAATCATCCCTTATATTGGTACAACTTGTATCCATTTTCATTTTAAAAATAGGCTTGTTTTAGATATAAATCCAAAAAACCAGCATCACCCATCCATAGAAGTGAGTTGCAATTATCAAAATGCAACTCAAACTACATGCCAGAATAAGCTTTCGAATTCTCTTTCTACTTTAAATAACTCTGAAAAACTTACGCCATCTTCTGCAGTAAATCCATCCACAAAATAACTCATTCTATTTTTTTGGAATATTTTTCAATTTTTCGAACAGAAGCCTATTAGTAGTTGCATTGGAATACTAGTGCCTTACAAAAATTGTACAATAAGACTAATGCGAACTACTCTGCTTCATAAGCTAATGTTAAGGTGTATACTTTATTACACTCACATATTCTACTATATCATGCTATTTCTATAGTTTTACTTTAAAAACATTACATTACAACAATTGTGCTCTGATAATAAACCTAGTCTCCCCTACCATTTATATTACCAAAGTTGACTAATATTTAAGTGGATATCTTTAAATCCTACAAGATAAAAGCTACTAGATAAGATAGGTATACATATTATTGTAATATATACCATATTTGACATGTATGCAACATATCAACATACCCATAATACACTATGCCTTTACTATGCTACTAATATTCACTGCATTTCTATCCCGAGAGATAAAAAATGGACAGAGTATTGAGAATTAGTGTTGCTTGAGATACATACCTAATTGGAGAATCCCCAAAAGAGCACCGAAACCACCATGCTATCCCAAATCTATGCCATGACATAGAACAAACATAATGACCATATTTGAAGAATGGCAATGGGACCAAGAAAGCTAGGACCCAGAAATTGTAGCAAAGAATCTGCCAATGATGTAGGATGGATGACATTATTCAGTGGGTACAATAGGAAATTAAATGCCCCAAAGAAGGAAATGAAGGGAAATATATAGGAATAGAAATTATCCTTCTTTGATAAATTATTTGACAGCTTGTTGAAATAATCATGAACCCAATGGCCATTGGAAAATTAACCCATGTATTGAGAAATAGAATGTTCTCATCACTGCTTCCCTTAGAAATCACCACCAGCACATCCTTGGTATTTCTCAGAATCATACAGTTGAAAAGAATCTAGAAGAACATTAGTCCAAGGGGGGTCACCTTCTTCAATGTGATGATCTCAACTCCCATGAATTTCTTTGGGGACGACACAAAAACCTACGCATTTCTACCACCTGCATCAGGAGCAATGTCCTGTGAGGGCCTGCATATGTGGCGAGACTTTCTGCTGACAAGGGTACCATTATAAAGTCTAGAAGAAAACAATTGTCTTCTCTAGTTAGCCGCTTCGATCAGGGAACCACCCAATACGCCATATTGATCTATTTTCCTCCTTTCAATAGCCAAAACCTCATATTTTCCCCTGGAAAATCCATCATTCAATTTAAATGCGACCTTACCAAAGATCCAGGAACTTACACTTCTGCATACAAGCGGCACATATACATTGGGAATGACCCCATTGGTTCCAACTGCTACTTCCATTCCTACCCACTAAACAAACTCAGATCCCTATCTCCCCTACTAATCTTTATATGCCTCAAATCACAAAACCCACTCAAAATATAAAAAACCCTTCATCCAAAAATCCCAAAGACACAATAACCCATCAAAATATTTATTATCTCTTACAGAAATCCATGAAAAGCACAATAATAATTCAAAAATAAAAGCAGTGTAGCATTTAAGCATGAAGCTCGGAGAAACCCACATAATTGAAAGATGGGCGTGCAGAGTCATTGTGTGGCAACCGAAAATGCATTAGGGAAATGGTTTCAAGTTTGGAGTTTTTCTTCTATTTCAGCATTCCCTTCATCCCCTATGAACCGCAAGGGTGAGACTTTTACTCCATCGCCCCATCCCCAAGCGTGGGATTCCCAAGACTGCCTCCCTAAGCTAGTATTAAGGCGAAAGGACTATGAATTTTACCATAAATAAAATTTCGCATATGATAAAACAATACTTCAACCATTAACTAGGTTTTATTACCAATGAGTAAATATAAATTTGAGAGATAATAAAACCACCTTTATTAGTGAAAATCTTAGCAAAAGATAAACTAAGATTTAAGAGTCATGCAATTAAAACTTTTAAAAATTGTCTACCATGATATAAAATGATCATTGATACTATAGCATAAGTATTGGAAGCTAGAAACAAACAATTTATGGTCTGTGGAACCATAGGAAAAGTGGCCTCACAGAAGAAATAGTTTTCCAAGAGGTTCACCATTTTTAATGGTGCCCATTAAAATTTTAATTTTAATTTCTACAAATTTTACATCTAATACCATAAAAAAAAATTGGAGAATAGAACTTTGGTTAAAGTGTGACCATTATATTCTAGCAAAGCAACATTATCAAACCCCACATCATCATTTATATCAGTTCCACAAAATGCTTGATGACAGGTGGGAAGCTTAACATTAAGTCAGTAATGAACTACCACTTACCAGAATGTTGAGGCTTCTCAAGTGCACAGGAGATTATCTTTGATTTCACACTTTTCTTAACAACATCATTGTCACTATCACTTTCGGTATCACTCTCACTATCATTTCCACTGCTATAGTCACTATCTGAGCTCCTGCAATTCAAAAACAAATCTTTGAACGCTATTAGAAAAACCAATTATGTATATAAGACATGAGATTGCATTTCATATTCCTAGGTCAATGAATAAATAATCCATACCACTTGGAATTCCGTCTTAATGTCTTCACTTTCCAACCATGTATTTTTCTCTCCATTTGTCCCTCCGTCGCTTTGTATGTCTATGCTTGTTTCTACTTGATTATTTCTTCTTTCTTCTCACCCTATCATCTTCACTTGAAGTGCTAATATCATATGACGAGGAATATTTCGAGTTAGACTCACTATCAGAAGTGTCTGAATCGGTGTATGATGAGATATATGAATCAGAAGAATAATCATGCCGCCTGCTCTTTCGCTGGTCCTTGTGCACCTTCCTATGCTTTTTCCTTTTACGCATTTTCAGCTATCATCACTTGACACTGCTTCTTTTGTATCCTTCTATTTCTTTCCTTTCTTTTTATCTGTAGATAAATCCAAATTTTCATATCTAAAAGGAATAAAAGAAAACCATTTGTACAAATTACATTCAAGATATCAGTCAAAGAATTATAACATTTATGGTCAATTAAATATTCAACAATGGAATAGCATGATGCTTACAACTTAAAAGATAAAAGTACATGTTATATTTTTATCATTTAAGCAATATGATCTAGGATCTTATCTGAGAGAATAACATGCACAACAATAATCACAAGAGACAAGAGACACAAAGATTTCTCCTCGAGGAAACTATAAAGGATAAAACCCCGCAACTTCTTCAAAGATAGAATGAGCACCAATAACAAAAGTAAAACCCAAAGACACAAAGATGATCTCCGACAGCTGTTCTTTCTCTCACTTTTGCGAGCTTCTCTTTTCTCACTCATGCTCTATAGTTGAGTTAGTGTGTGTTTCAAATAGATAGTATCACTCTCTATTTATACTAGTTTTCCACTTGACAATTACTTACCAGGGCCAACCTCACTAGGAGAGTCTAATAACCCTAGTACCCCTTAACGGTGGGGACTATTTCCCTGACTTACAATGGAGGGTTAACCTCAACTCAATAGTGGGGACTATTTCCCCAACTTACAACAGAGGATTAACCTCTATGACTTTACATGAATTTATTATATTAATGATTCTCTTGATAGGAACATTGAGGTACAATGAATTACAATATATGATATACAAGTGAATACATTCCGAAGTTACAAATACATTAACACTCCCTCTTAACTAGGAAGGTATTCTCTTGACACAATTCTTCATCACTGGATCATTCATCAAAGTTAGATCATCATCATCATCATTGCTCCCGCTATCTCATGCAAATGGTGCTATCTCTCAATTCTACTCATCATAGGAAGTTCTATAGAGCCAACCTTTTTTCATGCTGGTTGTAGGCCTAGCCTCTACAACACTTATAACTGACCATGGGAGGAACACATCCTGCAACCATGTCAAAAGGGCTCTACGCTTAAATCTGACCATGTGGGGAACACATCCCGCAACCATGTCAGAAGGGATCTACACTTACATTTGACCATGTTGGGAACACATCCTGCAAACATGTTAGAAGGGCTTTGCGCTTACATATGACTATGAGGGGAATGAATCCCGCAACCATATCAGAATGGATCTACACTTGCATCTGACCATGTGGGGAACACATCCCACAACCATGTTAGAAGCGCTCTGCACTTACATTTGACCATGTGGGGAACACATCCCGCAACCATGTCAGAAGCACTCTACACTTACATCTGACCATGCGGGAAACACATCTTGCAACCATGTCAGAAGGGATCTACACTTACATCTGACCATGTGGGGAACACATCCTGCAACCATGTCAAAAGGGCTCTGCACTTACATCTGACCATGTGGGTAACACATCCTGCAACCATGTCAGAAGGGCTCTGCACTTACATCTGACCATGTGGGGAACACATCCCAAAACCATGTCAAAATGGATATGCACTTACATCTGACCATGTGGGGTACACATCCCATAACCATGTCAGAAGTGCTCTACACTTACATTTGACCATGTGGGTATAACATCCCATAACCATGTCAGAAGGGCTCTACACTTACAACTGACCATGTGGGGAACACATCCCACAACCATGTCAGAAGGGATCTGCACTTACATCTAACCATGTTGGGAAACACATCTCGCAACCATGTCAAAAGGGCTTTGCACTTACATATGACCATGAGGGGAACACATCCTGCAATGATCTCATAAGGGATCTGCACTTACATCTGACCATGTGGCGAACCCATCCCGCAAGCATGTCAAAAGGGTTCTGCACTTACATATGACCATGTGGGGAACACATCCCGCAACCATGTCAGAAGGGATCTCCACTTACATATGACCATGTGGGGAACACATCCCACAACCATGTTAGAAGGGATTTGCACTTACATCTAACCATGTGTTACGGAGAGAAATTCCTATGGCTTGGGGTACCACAACAGACAGCTAGACTCCAGAAATCAATCTTTCCCAATATGCAATAGAAATAAAAACATCTAACACTAAAGGATCAAACCTCATACCTTATTCTGGACGGTTGAAGTAGATCCTCGTTGAGCTTTCCAATCTTCAGCTTGAATTGTTATAGCACGTCCTCAACAACAAGTAAACAATACAAGCATACTATATTTCATGGTGTTAGATCTATTCTAGCATATATAATCAATAATGTTTAAGCATTTGACATATTCCAATGGATACAACATTCATTCAAATACACATTACTGGACAGGAAAAGATATTTTTATTAATATGAATCAGAGATTACAAGTGACAACCTCTGATGGCACGTCTGCGAACCGGAGAAACTGAATCCCCGACTTGGGCCTCCACCACCTCAATCCTCCATCACTCTGATAGCAAGCTCACTAACAAAGGCAAGCTTGGGAAGAACACAATAGTGCTCCAAAGGGACAAAGGGATGCAGACTCAAGTATAGTTCTGGCAACAATGGACTATAGTTTTGATACTCTCAATTATCTCTTATGATTTCAATGTCTCAATGGTTCCTTATATAGCTTTTCAAAGTGATACTGAAAGGTCGAATCCGTGCAATCTCAAGGCATATGGAAGGCCAGGAGTCATATGAGTCGGATTCAAGTCAAGGAACGCTCCAATAGTTTTGGATTATGCACACATCCCGATGTACGTGACTACAGAGGGAATATCCACGTATGTACGCAGTTATCGGGGAAAAGGCCACGTATATCATTTTTCTAATGTTTTTAGGGATGGTCAATGATACATCAAAAGACAAAAAATGGTCCATAGGGGATAATGAGTATGCAGCGGGACAGGGGAAGGCCATACAATGTGTGATTCACCTAGTGTGGTGAAATCCGCTATAACAGATGCCCCCTAATGTATGAGATCAGAGGGGTTATACGATGGCCGAAATACATTATAAGTCCATCCCAGAAGTGAAGTGATGAAGGTACCCAAATGGAAGACCAGCTACCCAATCAGCATAATACCATAATACAACTCTGCATATAACTGCAAATACATCTAGCAGTCCCGGATACATAAGAGTACAATGGCCATGAAATAGGCATGAAACATGATAGAACATATGTGGTCATCGCCACGTACAATATACATAGATCAGAATCTCCATGATGAAGATATACAAAGTACAATGATCTCCACAAAGGCTGAAGATATATAACAAATCAAGGTCTCCATAGTGGTTGGAAATATCTGACATATACTGGAACAAGTCACGAGAGCTGAAATCTCATGAACACTGGCATGATCAAGGAGGTAGCATATAGTGGATGCCACCAATCTGGAAGGTCTTCTACACAAACCGCTACGAGTACATGTCCTACTATGCGAATAGAGGTGTCGAGGTCGAACATAGTAGTCCATCGTCTTATTACCAGTCATTGATGTATACCGTTAACAGACGCGAGATCGCCCACCAATAATGAAAATGGGAATCAAGGTACTAGAGTGCAAACTAACAAGTGTGAATAAATGTGTTGAGGTCGAACACTTGAGAGAATCCATCGATCAGGGGACATTGATGTATTCCCAAAACTATCGATGGCGAGAGAACCTGCCACTGATGACTGCAAGTCTCAAGGCACTCAAAATGACTCTAGACTCCAATCCCAGAATAAATGATCTGAAGTCGATGGGATGAAATCCGCTGGAAGGAGGGAATTAGGGCATCCCCCATCATCCAACACGAGGTACTTAGCAAGGCTGTATAATATGGAAGAACTCAATCATAAGGTGCACAAACCAATAACTGTACCGGGAATGGCCGACATGCAAATTCAAGATAACTGAGGAATGGCCGACTCAGGTTTCAACTTCCTTCGAACAAGAGCATAATGGCGTATGGTGACTGAATGAATGCAGCATAGACTCGATATACAAACTGGGACATCTCTATGACGTAGGAGGCATCAATAGAGGCTCCATAGGGACTGGAAGCTTAACCAGTCGGTGGAGATAAAACTTAGAGAACGAGTACAACTCCTAAATTCAAACTATAACCCAACCAATGGATGTGATATACAGTGCTCTGTTTGAAGGCAACACGACTCGACAACTGCCAAAGATAATATCTTTTCTTGTCCAGCTTTTTGGTTTTTTGATTTTTTTTTGGTCTTTTTCAGTTATTTGAAAAGCTTGAAAAAAGAATAAACTAGCTTTATAGTTACAAACTAGGAGGAGACGAGTGTCATAAAGGCAAACAAACTAGTTCCAAGCAGTGGAACATACCTATGCTCAATGCAAGGATACATGTGTAGGATATCGACACTTGGGGGGAAATCCCCTCCCGGTAAAAAGGGAATCAAGCTGCGAAGGATATAAAGAAAGTCTCTGCATGGCTAGACATGAGACAAGCTTGGGCTATATGGCTAAAACGCAATGTCAAGGGAGCCGGCATAAATCTCAATAAGACAGGCAAAGCACATGATAATGCATCCACAACTTGATACAAAGGGGAGTCCGGGGGGAAACAGGCCAGCATAAGATCAAGAGGAGTATGAGGCTCTTGCTAAATGTCATGGCAATACTATACAATGGACTCCCACACCCTAAAGGGGGAAACATCAGCATGGGAACCAAATGCAAATAAGGCGCTAACTAGGGTACCCATGTAAGGTGAGTCTCTACCACTCATATCATGCCACTTCTATAGCATCAAGAAGGTTCCGTGACATAATAGAGTGGGTTCGTACCTAAGGATATAGTGACATGGTCATAAGGTCATGCAAAATGCAAGCAGTGGTGAACCTAACCTATATGCCAGTATAGATGTTATACCTGAGACCAGTACGAACGGGTCAATCCAAAGGCTGAAACAGCACTGAAAACGGTCATCTACATCACAGATTAGGTCAGAAACGGTCCAAAAAGGTTAGAAACGGTGAAAACTATAGGAAAGGGGGTAAAAATTTTCAAATATTTGAAAATTTTTCTATAAATAGTAAAAAATATAAATCATTTGAAACTTTTACCCATTTGAGCTCTGATATTCAACTGCAAATTCCAGGAGATCCAGCCGGCGGAATTCACAACCGATTCTTCCAGGTACTTACTCATGTTCTCAGGTTGCATTTCAATACAAATTTTATAGTTTTTCATGGTCAAATGAATTTTTAATGGCCAAACTTACATGAGTGCTACGGCCCATGCAGGTATCGAGGCTTTTTCCGCATATAGGGCTGGCTATACGCGGAAAAGGGACTAGGAACCGCATACATACGCGGCTGTTTTGAAAACAGCCGCGTATGACGTCGCGCATAAGGATTTTTAGAATCTAATGGACATTTTGGTCAACTTCTCATGCAGGATGGTGCTAAAGTGGTGAGAACGCAAGCATGGTGATGTAGAGGAAGCAGTAAGGGCTGACAGGATGGCTCAAGAAGCACTACAAAGATGTGGACTCTATAAGTTTTGGTGCCTAGGTGGCTTGAGGGCCAAACCAAAACTACTACAGATGCTTGTAGACTATTGGGATCCGGACTCAGAGTCCTTCCGGCTAGATGGCATGTCCCTCACCATTGAGGTGGAGGATATCTACTTTATCACAGGTCTATCCAGACGAGGTGAGATGGTGAACCTTCGTGCCCGCAGAGGGCCAGGTCATGGGCTGACTATCGATGAGTACATAGCAGTGTACTGCTACCCAGAGACAGAGAAGGTGGGGAGCCAAGTTCCCACCAACGCCATACAGGTACTGGGCCTAAAGGCCATGCTACTGATGCTCGGCAGGATAGCAGGATTAGCATCACTCCATCAGGCCTCTTGGCCACTGATGTTCTATGCGGTGGAGTGCATGACACCGACCATCTATGACTGGAGCACTTCCCTACTGAGCAACATGAAACATCAACTCAGCGAGTGCAAGGCAGGTAGGATACGGAACTTCAGGTTCAGCAGTATCTTGAGCACGTTTTTCTTCAAGCGTGTTCCAGGATTGAGCCCTAGAGTGGATTTTCCTCTCCACGGGGTTCGAGATCCGGCCCAACGACGTTGGGCAGACGCGATGCGCAAACTGGGGGGTGGTAGGGTGGCCAAACCTTATCCAACAGACTTTTTTCCATGGTGGTGACGACAGATTGTTGCCATAGAGGACTACCCTTATGCAGGGATAGACTTCCGGGGAGACCCGGACATGCCATTACCACCAGGATCAGCATATGGAGACATAGGTAACGAATCTCGACCCCTACTCTTTTTTAAAATTTTGAAGTATTTAATTTTTTTGTGTTTTCTTGATTAATGGAATCAAAAAGACATGTTTTTGGGTGACAATACATAGTGACATCTACCATTGATATGCATATGTGGGACCACGGCGACCAGAGTGATTCCCACGTCATAGACGGAGGGGAAGAGGAGATGATATCACCGGTGTGGATGCGGAGCGAACGCTCCAAAGCATCCATACCAACTTTGTGCTACTAACTCAGAGGATTCCCATGGCGCAAGTCGAGGACTTGCCTGAGGCTATGCAGAGACAGGTGCTTGGTGTACCACGCGCATGGGTGCATTTATTCCGGCGGCTAGCTAGGGCTGTGGTGACATATCATGATCACAACCCTCATCCACCTCCACAGGACTAGACACCTGGGAGTGTATCTATTTTGTACTACCGTGTATATGATGGTGGCTTTCAAAGCCCCAATTTTATATTATGACACTATGTATTACCACATTTTTGATGTATATAAAAAAGTTTTATGGTGATCGGTTTATCTATTTACATGTGTAAAAATTGTGTTTATGATTAAATTATAATGAATGAAACAAATGCCAATATAACACATAGTTAGCATATGAGTCAGCAATTTGATTAAAATTTCTTGGAATGTGTATATATGTTATGTTCTCAAACTGTCGTTCTAGCAATCTCACATGTAAGAATCTCCTCAATAACGTCGGATCTCTAACATGGTACAAACCATTTAGCTGTGACACTACTAACTCTGAATCAAGACGTACCTCAAGAGAGAGAACACCATGCGAAATGGCATCCCGTAGAAGCTCGATAACGGCACTATATTCAGCAACATTGTTGGAAGATGGCCATAGACATACACCTCCTGAAGACAGTACATGACCCATAGGAGTTAAAATCACCCAAGAAGCTGAGGCTGAGTGTTGAATGTGATGGCTTGCACCATCCACGAATCCTATGTAGGTGGAAGATTCCATTGACATCTGCCACAAAAAATGGAAACTAATCACAAACCCGATCACGATAAACAAGACCTAACTATGCAAAAAAGCTGTACAATACTATACAAAAAACAACCTTGGCTAAAGATCATGCATAGTATTTTTTAAGATAGAGCCCATTTCTAGGCTCCACCAAGGCTGTCCCTTCGTAATCCACTAACTTGTAGGCACCCTTCTCTAATACACGCTTGACCATGTAAGGACCACGCCACATAGGATTGAACTTCCCTGCTCCCAAGGGTTCTTTCGATTGATCCCACAAAAGGACCAAGTCTCCCTCACTAAACACTCTCGGACGGATAGACTTATCGTATTGGGCCTTTACACGACACTTATTAACCTCTAGAGTCACCAAGGCATCTCTACGCTGCTCATCGAGCTGCTTAAGGTGAACCAAACGATCCTCCAAAGGCGAAGTATTTGGTAAGAGTTCTACGGCTAACTTCAACGAAGGAATTTTGCATTCAACCAAAAAAATTGACTCCACTCCATGAACAAGCTGATATGGAGAAAAACCAGTGGCAGTCTTTACTGCGGTTCGATATGCCCACAAAGCAGGGTACAACATAATATGCCAATTCATCTTGCTTTGTGCGATGGTTCATTGGAGAATGGACTTAAGTGATTTATTCACAGCTTCAACCTATCCATTCGCTTGAGGATAGTAAGAAGAGGAGTGCTCTTGCTTATATCCTAACTTGGAGGCCAACTCTTCCATCATATGATTCTGAAAGTGTGAGCCATGGTCAGTGACAAGCTCTCTCGAAATCCCGAACCTAGAGATGATTTGGTTGAATACGAAATGTGCGGCTGTCTCACCATCAGATTTCACTGTAGGCATTGCCTCAGCCCATTTCGTGAAGTAATCGACAGCCACAATGACATGATGGTGCCCCCCAGCCGAAGCTGGGTTGCAATCCATAAAATCTAGCCCCCACTTGGTGAAGGGACTGGCGGTGATAATAGGGTGTAACAGGGCAGGATTCGAGCGCATGTTACATGCGAACACCTGGAAAGGGTGGCACCTCTTGACCGCTTCAATACAATCCTTGAAGATCGACGGCCAGAAATATCCTGCTCTCAAAATATTTTGGGCTGTAGCAAGCCCAGATAAATGACCACCACACACCCCTCTGTGGCAATCATTAAGCACTACCTCAGCCTCATCATGAGTTAAACAACGTCATAAAAGGGAATCTACTCCATGGCAGTATAAAGTATTGTCCACTATGAGGTAGTTCTTGGAAACATGACGTAATCGACGTCGCTCATCTCCCGAGAGGTGAGTAGGGGTCCTCTACGTTTGCAAATATACTATGATATCACCGTACCATGGGTCAGCCATTGAGATCAAGAAAATGTGTTCATCAATGAACGTATCTTCACATGCCGACTCCTCAGCCTCGCTTGGAAAATCTGATATGAGCTCTACAAAGATTAAAGATTTCTTCGATTTTGCCGAAACAAACTCGAGATCAAACTCTTGCAGAATGACAATCCATTTATTGTATTTTCCCCCAATCATCCTACGTGTGAGGACAAACTGAAATGGATTGACATGGGCAACAACCAAAGTTTGGCGAAGGAGAATATAATGTCTCAAACGCTGCACCACATGTACGGTGGCTAAGGCAAGCTTCTCTACATGAGAATACCGAATCTCTGTGTCAATAAGGTTTCGGCTCAAATAATATATGACATGCTCCTGGAGCTCCTCATCCTCTTGAACCAAAACCATCCCAATCGTCTCTAAAGACGCGGCCACATATAATAGGAAATCACGGCTATAATATGGAGGACTAATAACCGAGGCCGATGCTAGGGCTCTCTTAAGGGCATCGAAGGACTCCTGGGCTCGCTCATCCCATTCAAAGGGAGTATCCTTCTTCAGTAGACGCATGAAACCTCTAGTCAAATTGGCAAAATTGACAACAAATCTTCGTAGGAAGTTTGCCATGCCTTGCAAACACTAAAGATGATGAATATTTCGCGGGGGAGACAATTGAAGTATTGCCTCCACTTTCAAGGGGTCGACTCTTATACCCTCTTTCAAAACGATAAATCCTAACAGACGACCTGATTTCACACAAAAGATGCACTTATGAGGGTTTAATCTAACAGCATAATGCCACCATCTTTCAAACACCAATCTCAAGTGATAAGAATGACGCATCCTCATGCGAGAATGAGCAGCGAGGTCATCCAAAAATACTTCGATAATGGACTTGAGATCATGGAAAATCAAGGTCATCGCCTGCTGAAAGGTAGCCCCGGCATTTTTAAGGCCGAAAGGCATTTTTCGATACGCAAATGTTCCCCAAGGACAAATAAATGCAGTCTTATGTTGGCCCTCAAGTTTAATTTGAATTTGATTATATCCGGAAAAGCCGTCCATAAAGGAGAACACCTCGCTACCTGCACACTCATCCAAAATCTGATCTATAAACGGTGTGGGGAAGTTATCCTTAGGACATGCACGATTTAAATCACGGAAATCAGTGCATATACGGATCTCTCCTTGCTTCTTATCCACTGGAACGGGGTTTGAAACCCACTCCGTCAAGGGAACGGGATAGATGAAACCAGCTTTCAATAGTTTCTCTATCTCTGCCTTTATGGCGGGTGCTTTCCTAGGATTTACCACGCGTAAATGCTGTCGAACAGGCTTCGCGTTGGGGTAAGTCTTAATTTCATGTTCAACAATCTAAGGGTCAATCCCTGGCATCTCATCGTAAGACCAAGCAAAAACATCGCGGAATTCCTTGAACAGCTTGGTATACTCACGAATCTCATCTTGGGAACAATCTGCCCCAATGTACACATTCTCAACCGTACGAGGGTTGCAAGAAATGTTGATAGGCATAGTTGACGATATGTTTGCCATGTTCCCATCAGCCATCTGACTAGGAGAGATTAATGGAATCATGGGCCTACCAACTTTCTGTCTAAGAATCTCCCTGTAATCCTCATGCTCCAAAAGGTCAAGCTTCGGAAGGAAATATGATCTATGATGGAGTTCCTCCCATGGTGGCTCAACTCCCAACATAGCCTTGATGATCGCTTCATCTAAAGGGAAAACCGTATCAAGGAAATCGTGGGCATGAGAAGACTGTACTGCCCATGCAGGCAGCACATAGGGGTATTTTTCCTCTGTCCGTGAAGAAGAAGAACGAGGCTCTACAGCAGATTGAAGATTAGCTTGGTAAGCTATCATGGCTGCAGGAAACGGCACACTCATCTCAATGGCCTCACTCGAAGGACTCAGTGATGGACAAATCCAAGAATCTCCCATATGATTTGTGCGAAAAGGCACCGATCTCATAGACGTGGAAGCACCATTGAAACTAGCTCCTATCATGAGGACGGGTGCAGGACAACTAAAGGTTCCCATGAGGGAGGGATACATACCTACACCGACACTCCCAGTTGCCGGCTAGGAATGTTCAAATTTCGGAACCGAAGCTTCCGAAGATGCACTAACAGGCGGATTCTTGAATGACATCTGATCAATCGTCACAATCTTCCCATTATGAGGAAAGCATACAACGCGAAATACGGAACACGCAACAGCTTGCATACTATACATCCAATTCCTTCCCAGTAAGAGATTGTAGTCAAGGGGTGCATCAACCACCTCGACCTCTATCGCAACAGTCTTCCCTCCCAAACGGACTTTAAGAGAAGGAAGGATCTCGTGCGGCCTAAATGATCTCCCATCAAAAGCAGTTAACATGGTCGTAGACTTTGACAACTCAGGAGAACCAAGACCCTTCCAACAAGACAAAGACATCACAGAAGCAGCAGCGCCCTCGTCAATCACAGTACGCTTGACAATCATATTAAGACATTCTACATGCACCAAAAGGGACACATAGTAGGGAAAGCGAGGCTGATGTCTTGCGGTTTCAAACTTGATCACTGAGGAAGAATCATCACCATTTACACTAAGAGCGGAAAGCAAAGCCTTCCTTTGCAATGGACAACTCTAAAGCACTTCCAATGCAGACATCGCACAAGGAGTATGACCCAAGTCCTCGACAACTGAATAGTTCTGGGCAGCTCGGGCATTTGGATTATCCCCCAAACGCTTAAGTACCCCCTTAGGAATGTGAGGTGCAGCTTCAGGCTTATCCGCAGGTTTCTGAATACGCAAAGGGGTTCTTGGTGGATCAGGTTCTTTGCTTGGGTTGGGTTATGATGAAGAATAATCGTTCACACGCATCACAACTTTCATGGCATGGACCATATTAATGCACCCACGACCACTAGTTTCAGGTGGATCTTCATCACTAGATTGATCATGGGACTTCGAGTTCATATTTTGGTTATGCAGTAAAGGGTTCGTTAACACAGCTGGGCCTTGTGCTATGAACTTTGAAGCTTCATCCATCCTAGGGCACAAGTAAGTGAGGTGATCGTCCTTACAAAGCTTGCAAGGAAACTTAACCTTACGCTTATTCTGCTTGTCCCCCCCAGCATTTTTATTGTTCTTGTCATTATTGTTGGTATTCTCATTTTTATTCCCACCCTTCTTATTATTTTTTTTACCCTTTTTTCTATTCCGTCTGAGTTGCTGGTTACCCTTCTGGTCGGACGATTGCACAGCAAGTACATTCACCATTTCGGCGGGCTGAGATGAAGCCGTAGCTTGTCTCGAGGCAGATTGGTTGATTGACAACTGAGAAACTTGTTTCACAACCGAAATTGCAGGTTTCTTACTTGCACTACCCACAATGCCATCGGCATGTGGTCCAGGTTTGACCTTGGGATTGAAACTAGAATGAGGGGCATTAGGTATAATCTCATATAACAAACCAGACTAAGCATAGATCAAGTCTAGTTCCTGCGCCCTAAAGATCGCTTGTTCCTCATTCTGCACTCCGGATGTGGAAACATACTTTGCTATATATGGCAATAAAGATTTGAGGAACCACTCAAGGAGGAATTCCGGCGGTATAAAGGCTTTGATTAATCTCTTCAGTCTACGCCACTCCTGAATATGATCAAAAATATTGGTGGCTTTATCTTGCCGAAATGTCGACAAGAGTTCAGTACCAACATCATAATGTACCGGTAGCTAGAAGTGATTAAGGAAATTCATCGCAAGGTTGTCGAACAAAGTAAAGGCACCCCTAGGTAACTCTATATACCATTTCGCCGCAGGCCCTGTAAGGGTGCGTTGAAATAGTCTTAAACGGATGGAGTCCTGATGCAATGAATTGGAAGAGCACCATAGGTGGAATGTCGTAACGTGTTCACTTAGATCCTCTCTTGGTTTTCCTTCAAACTTAGGAATGTCCGAAGGAATATTGGTAGGGACAGCCGGCCAAGCCGGGTCATGAGCCACAGGATCATTCGTAAGTCTCGATAAGTCAGGTAAATTGAGTGTCACGAGGAAAGGGAGCTTAGCATGATGAGGTTTAGGGACCGCTCCCTAGTTCATATAGGATTGATTACCACCATGACCTTGGCCATAGTGACCTCCTCCTGTATGACCTGTATAGGGTGGCATGGAAGTAGCATAATGAGGTGGACCTTGACTAGTAGGAGCTACAAAGCCATAGTTAGGAGAGTAAGCGGGTCGTGAATACTCGCCTCCGTAAGGTGAAGTAACCTGTCCATACTGCACCCCATAATAGGGTCCATAGGTCACCACTTGCGATGTCCCATGAGAGACTCCATAGGTAGGGATATACATTTCGAAAGTAGGAATATACATACCAGAAGTAGGGATATATGTCGAAGAAGTAGCAATTTGACCTCTAGAAACATGAACATAACCTCCCGAAACCACGGGTGGTATGTAGGCTTGAGACACAACTGGTCTAGTAATCGCAGTACAGATCTGACTCGTAGCTACATGCCAACTCGAAGGACCACGAGAGTAAGGTGGAGGTTTTGCATTTGAAGAACTCGGAAGCAAGGACGAAGGAATCTCTGTAAGAAGATATGTACTAGTGCCTATCGTCACCCGTCTAGAACCTGGTATTGCTATGGGATCACTAACTCTAGGCCTAGGAGGTATATAAGATGGAGCTTCCACCACTGGGATGGAAGGTGCAATGTGACTAGTACTCCCAAACCTCTCCACAAGGTAAGGCATGGGATTGCCCCCAGGCATAGTGTTAGGGTCAAAATCGGATTCAACATGAAATGTCAAATCGTGCATAGGAAAACCAGTTGTAACATAACTACCATAGCTGGTGCTAGGAGGGTCAAAGTGAGTCTCGGCATCTTCCAGCATTCCATACCGGTAGCGTGTCAATGGGGAATCTACCCTAGAGTAAGTAGGTCTATCATGCAAAGATCCTATCTGGGAAATCATGGGACCAAACTCAGCTAGGTCAGGTGAGGGATCGTATGTAGGAGTAATTTCCCCATCGTCAATACGAATGGGAGGAGGTGGCTCAGGAATAGTCTCTAAATGATCCTCCATGGTGTGTGAATCAGTGTGTGAAATAGTCCACCTGGACAATCTAGGCCCCTCTCCCAAAGAAGGAGGATAAGTGGAAGGCGGAAGTCCTGCTAACCGACGAGAACGGCGTGGAACCATACCCGAATCCACAATGACTCAACAAAAAAGCAAAGACTCTCTAATTACGTCAACCCTAGGCTAACTAGCGTGCACAGAGCAATCACTATAAAAACTAAAGCCAAAAGCAAGCAAACAAGGGCTGGATAAGTGAGCTCCCGAATGTGGCCAGTATGTCTCGCCTAGGAGAGGCTTGAGAGGCCCTTGTCACCACAAGTGGAGGTTCGAAACCAATTATTGTGGCCCTCAGCTTCAACGCGTAAAGCGACTGTGCTGTCCGACCCCAACCTGGCCGGGACACATGCAGAATAACCTCTACACGTACCCCCTCGATATCCTATGTAAGGTCACTAAGGTCACCTCAATATAATCACCGCTCAGGCGGATAGTCGCAAGCGGGATTGACCGTATGGGCAGGGTAACAAAGCCCGAAACTCCCAAAAGAGCCCCCAGATACGAATACAATCCTGGCTATATCGTTGGTGCTACACAGTTCTCGACCAAGGGTTATCCCAATCAACAACCGCTCACACTGCCTAGTGCTTGACTCCCTTTTGAGAGGAGCTTCCTGAGAACGCTGGTTATACCAAGGATTTCACACACTCCCTGGACAGACACCTAGTTTTTGTAGTTTAGTGATCTTGGAGAATTAACTTACAATGAACTATTCCAAGATCCTAAAACCTAAGCTTGTTGGTGCACCCTAGAAAAGAAAAGAGTGTAATTCATTTTATTTAGCGTTGATTTTATTTGGCTTTATTACTCAAAAATAGGATATGGTCGTGCAACTAATGGTGTTATGACGCAACAAGAAGTAAAATGCACACCTAACAATCAATGCAAATGCATTGTGTCCATGAAAACAGGGTATGCGTACTACGTGAATGCTCAATTTCTTCTTCAAATGCTGAATGCAAATTTCCCTATATGAATTCCTAACTAGTACTCCAAAGAAAATCTATATCTAATGCAAGTACAATGCAAAATGCATAATGCAATGCATGATGATAAGCAAATATTTTTTGGATTTTTTGAAAATAAAGAGATACAAAAAGCAAAAGAATGACTCTAACCACCCCAGACTCTGCAAGCACACATAAATAGCATTCCAGCAAAGCACTAAGGAAAAATGACTCTAATGCACTAATCTCAAACAAAAAATCAAAGATGCCATGACAAGAACTTTCCTAAAAGAAAACATTTAGGCTAAAAAAAATGTTTCTGGTCAAGAACAGAGGTATTAATAGACTTAGGCAGTGCCAAAGGAGACTCAGCAACTAACAGCATTCACCCAACAATCCACTATCTTCCACAAAAAGGTAAAAAACCAGGGTATACGCGACTGTGCGCAGTGAACCCACGTGTATACATGGAAATACCAGGGGAAATCACGTGTATACGCGACCATAAGTAACAAACCCATGTACAGGAAGAAAAAGATGTAAAAATTCCAGGCAAACAGACAGGCTGAGACTAAATTCACACCAATCAGGCTCTATTAGGCATACATGCCCCCATACCCGACACAGAAACAAGATAGAGAGAGAAATTCAAATACATTGAATGCCAAGAGATCAACCCCCAAAGGATAATTACTAGGAACTCCCCAGTGGAGTCGCCAATTCTGTTACAGAGAGAAATTCCTATGGCTTGGAGTACCACAACAGACAGCTAGACTCCAGAAATCAATCTTTCCCAATATGCAATAGAAATAAAAACATCTAACACTAAAGGATCGAACCTCGTACCTTATTCTGGACGGTCGAATCCGTGATACTGAAAGGTCGAATCCGTGCGATCTCAAGGCATATGGAAGGCCAGGAGTCATATGAGTTGGATTCAAGTCAAGGAACGCTCCAACAGTTTTGGATTATGCACACATCCCAATGTACGCGACTATAGAGGGAATATCCGCGTATGTATGCGTTTATCGGGGAAAAGGCCGCGTATATCATTTTTCTAATGTTTTTAGGGATGGTCAATGATACATCAAAAGACAAAAAATGGTCCATAGGGGATAATGAGTCTACAGCAAGACAGGGGAAGGCCATACAATGTGTGATTCACCTAGTGTGGTGAAATCTGCTATAACACCATGTGGGGAACACATCCCGCAACCATGTCAGAAGGGCACACAAACTCATCACTTCCCCTTGTAAGGAACCTCTATCTAGAGAACACCAAGCATCTCCCTGAAGCATTCAAACTTCACTCTGGCTAATAGCTTGGTCAACACATCAACTATCTTATTGTCCGCCACAACACACTTGAGCTTCACTGCTCCTCTCTGCACCATATCCTTGATACAGTGATATTTGATCTCGATATGCTTCGACTTGTCATGAAACACTAGGTTCTCTAACAACTTCACACAACTTTGGTTTTCACAATATATACAAGTAGCATCCAACTAGAGATCAAATAAATCAAATAGTATCTTGCTCAGCCACACTACCTCACAACTAGCCAAACAAGCTGTGACATACTCTACTTCGACTATACTTAGTTCCACGTAGGATTGCTTCTTGCTAAACTAGGAGCTCACACCTGATCCCATACTGAATTAGTGCCCTGAAGTGTTGTTCCTATCAATGGAACTTCTTGCCCAATCCGAATCCACATAACCTTCCAGGTTAATCTTTTGATTTTCCTCATACTTGATCCCATAATCAACTGTACCCTTCAGGTACCTCAGAATATGCTTTGCAGCAATCAGGTTAACATGCCTTGGACCGTCAGGAACTGGCTCAATGTGTTCACAGCAAAGACAATATATGGTCTCATATTCATCAGCTACATCAAAGAAACAATCTTTTGATGATACATTGTAGCATCAACTGAATCTGATGAAGCATCACTCAATAACTTCAGGTTGGATGCCATAGGTGTGGTCATGGCCTTGCATTCCATCATCCCAAACCTCTTCAAGATCTCTACTGCATACTTCCCTTGTCCCATGGACATTCCATTTGCATTCTTCCACACCTCCATCCCTAGAAAGTAGTGCATCTTACCTAAGTCTTTCATCTCAAACTTGGAAACAAGTCTCATTCTTGCATCTTTAATGAGTTCTTCTTTAAGTGTTAGGAATAGGTCATTGACATATAACAGGAGCATCACTGGTATTCTACCTTCAACCTTGAGGCAAAGGTTGGAATCTGATTTACTCTCAGTAAATCCTTGAGCCATCAGTAATTTGTCCATCCTATAGTACCATGTCGAACCTCAGAATCTTTTGAAGTCACTCAATATGAAGAGGAGCATCATTCTCCCTATGCCTTTTATACTCTATGTATTTTTTGGCCACTTTTCCCCACTTGCGCGACCCAGGTTCTGCGCAGCTCGCCAATTGAACAACTACCTGAGATACTAGCCTGATAGAGAAATCCCCATCGGCAACACCTACGAAGCAAGCGCAGTCTCACCCAAGATATATCATAGATGGGTAACCGCCAGAACCATGTTTCTATGATTGTTGGGGAAGTATAGTTCCTTGGCTCATAACCAAGGAGCTCAATGAAGGCAGCAAGGTGGCCAAATGGAGGAGTCAGTTCTGCATGAATGAGCACAATTATATGTCATCACATGCGACCTGACTTTCCTTTGCCCCTTGCAGTTGGTGCAACTCGTGCAGTGCAGCTAAATCACATTAATCGTCTCTATGACTTAAGTTGGTGTTCATAACAGGAATTATACCGAATGATATATATTTATATAGTTTCAATTCATCAAGATATTCTGTTCATCCATCTACCAATTGCAATAAAATTACAGAAACTGAACCACATTTAGCATTATATGGAAAGAAACTATTAATCAATAACATAAACATTCACCACATTAATCATTCATTTAGACACAAGAAATAACATGGAAACCCATCTGGGAAAAACCACCAAGGTGCTCTTCATCTGGCATGAGAAAGGATATAGCACCTTGCAGTCTATGGGATGCAGACTAATCTTGAGATATGTCTTTAAGTTTAGACGCATAGTTCTCATGCTCTCTGGTTCGCTCTTCTACTCTACTCCTACCCCTAGCGGTATGCTCCCACTGTATTCATATCCACGGCTCAACAACCCCTATAATGCTACCATACTCTTCCTGAGTCTACTCCTCTTTTGAACGCTGTGACATTACAACATAATCGGCATGCCCTTCCATGGATAACCGCTGAATAACAAACTACTACTAAAAATGAACAAGGATCAATGAAAACCTTACATACCAACCCTCTAACCATTGCATCCTTCCTATTTATACTAATTTACATGGCCACGGAGGGCCAACTACATCCCGACAGTCTGTTAGTTGTCACCATTAGCCGCCCCTTTGGTTACCGCTGTGGTGATCATGACTTGACATGAGGCACTATCGGCCTGACGTACAAGTATCTTCTCATACGTGCATAGCTGTAGGCTTACACCGCCTTATATGGCCTTGATATGGATTCTGTATTTGTCGCTTTCCAGTCATTTTCCCCTTTCGCACTTCTGCACTTGCCTTTCCTTTGCCACGCACTTCTCCGTTCTGCCTTCTTGGGCCCTTTTTGTCCTTTGTGCTCTTCCTTTGCGTCTATCATGCACACAACACATTTTTCTTTGGTGACACGTGCGAAGTTCCTTCTTATGCCCCTTTCTGAGGCCAACAAGCCCCCAACACTCACCTATGGCTCGTCCCGAGCCACTAAGCAAGGGACATATGAGCAGCCCGATCTGTGCGGTATCTTTTTGAAAAAATATAGCGATTGTTGTTGTTGTTTTTTTTCTAGCTTTGGCTGCATCTTAAATTGCATAGTCCGCTCCTTGCTCTCTATTTTTTTTTCAAGGCAACTTTTTGACAGGTTCTTGTGTTTCTCTCCTCCTACTGTCTTTAATCTGACCCCTCTTCACATTTGGAATCACTTGAAGTAAATTAGAAGAATAAATCACAGAAGGTTTACTGCTACCAGACCCTGTATCATGCCCCTTCCCTTTCACTGACTGTTTACCTTTATCTTCAATCCTAGCATCGTCCTTATCATCACTGACCCCGACAATTCTATTCGAACTCTCCGAATATGTCTGCAAATTGTTATCTTTACTGTAGCAGAGATAAGCACACCGATATAGCTTGTTTTGCAGCATCATTTTAGAGGATAGGTAATGGAGGAGTCGATTGTAGAGTTTGCTTAAGCCGACAAGGTAAGCTTGTGCACTTCTTATTGAGACCAAGATCCCTATGAAGAGGAATGATGTCTTTGCTCTGGGAATCTCTCATCATCTTGTCATAGTCTGCCTCCAATTTCACCAAGGGTACTTAGTGTCCCATTCTGACATAACAATCCATGTGGCCTTGGTTCTTCCACCATTCTCATGCTCTGGAGATTTGATACATAGTTGCTGTGGATTGCTGCGGCTTGTTCTCTTGATGTGTGCTTCTTCGAGTTTCTCTCTTTTGCAGCGTTGTCTTCACTGCATTCTTTTCCATATATATGAACTTTGAAGACTTGTCCATATTGAAAACTGTACAAGTGTTTCTTCCCTAGGTGGTGGAGGTGAGTGATTTGCAAAACTTTGACAAATTTCACCTAAGCAGCATAGAGTTCAAGCCGACTCTTTCCTGTTGGACCCCTCGCAGCCTACTAAGAGCCGAATATCCTACCTTAAGGGGTGGATGCCGCGGTCATCTTTCAAGCCTGCATAATTTATGAAAGATAGCAGAGACCGTGGACCGGTCCCCACAGAGATTGTCAAAATGGGCCGGGTCTCTGGTCCCTACAGGAGCCCGCTCTAGTTCCACCAATAGGGCGCTACTCTATTGATCTACCATTAGCCAAGGATGACTTCGTTGAAGGCTTGTCAATGGGTTGAAGAAACTGGGTGAATATCACCATATTTCTTCTTGTTGTCTCTGGATACACCCGACAGATGGAAAGCTGCAGCAACAGCTTTAGCCCTCAAGGCTTCTCGGCAGGAGACTCTCCAATTCATTTGTAACTATATCTGGTGGGTGAGCAGCATAACACAGTGATGTCTACTTAGTGCAAGCGAACCCTGATATTATAGGAAGAGCATCAGGTCTTCTTTCATGCAGGCTTATCTAGTGGCATTATGAGGACAAGACCCTCACCTTGTGTACCAGATTTCCTTCTTAGATATGCTATGATTATCAACGTCACCAATTTTGGGTAGTGACAGTCGGGAGCATGGGTGGATGGGATGGATGGCCATGGTGACCGAGTTCTCCACACTTGATCTGGATGCAGCGCTATCCTGGTCGAAGCACCAAATATCTGTTGAATCTTAATGCATTTAATGGTCTGTCAGCACGTGCCAGCTGTCTCGGATTTTCCATCACTTGCTTCATAACTAGTTTTGGTAGTGGTTGTAATGTGTCTCATCATGTCTGCATAAATTTTTCCTTAAGTTCAACCTTCCTGTCATGCACACGTGGTGCTATGGTTTCCTCCAAAGTTAAAAATTTTTTAAAATATATATATATATATATTTTTTAGCCGAGTGCCTTGGTCGTATTTGCGTACATTATTGTGAACTTGTTGGTTTCAGGTCTGTTTACACAGTAGCACAGACCTTGCCTTGGAATGCCTGCACCATTGCTTCTATGTTCACAACTTCTTCCGTAGCTTCCTCTACTTGCACGGCCAATTGCTCCACATGGTCAGACTGTACAGGGTCGAACAAGTCTTTCTCTATCGACTATAGTATTCCTTGAAGCTTCTGCTACATTGGCTGAATATGGTATGTGATCTTTTCTTCCTCTGACTGGAATTCCTCAACCTTGGCTTCCCTAGATTTCTCTTGCTCGCGAAGGGTCTGGACTTCTTGTTGGAGACGTTTGATCTCTGCATGCTTAACAACCTTTTACTGGAGGGGTAGCTTCTGCATGTCCACCTTTGCAGTAGTGATGTGCTCATCTGTCTCACGAATGCATTGCCTTATTTTCTCAGTTGCATCATCCTCAAGCAATGTTTCCCAAATGGTCACAACATTGTCTGTGGCCTTTGTGCAGATTGCTTCTCTGCCTTTAATTTTGGTAGTAGCTTCAGACATTGCAATTCTTCTTTCTGCCAGTACCTATGGGGTTGTGCTTAGTATCTATCGAGCTTGCAGATCTTCTACTTGGTGCTAAATATCTTGTGCGATCTCCATAAGCATGGCCACTTTAGCCAAGGAGTCTTCATCAACTTTCCCAACCTCCGATGGGAATGTTGTGACGACATTCTTAATAGTATCTGCCAACATGACATGGATTTTCTCCCTGGCCTATATTTCTTGCGTCTTCTCATCCATAAGGTTGGTGCACTCCTACAATTCCCAATCTTTCCCTTGCAATAGGGCCTTGCATAGCTTGGCCTTCTTTTTCTTTTTTGCTACCTGGTGAGCAACAACGTTTTTCCTTAGTCAAAGTTTAGCCGCAGCTACCTGCTAGATGATATAGATCTCATCCAAGAGAAGCTTGGAGAATTTTATCTTCGCGGTGCTATTATCAGTATCTGCGGTTGTCTCTTCCTTCACGTAGAGTGGTTGCATATGAATGAGTACCTTGATTGGTGGTTCCCACGGCGGTGTGAGTAGTGGTATGTTAGGATCAATGCGATATGCTTTGGTGTCCACTGTGTGCTTGACCTTGTTGATAGATGCTGTTAACTAATTGAGGTGGGTCTGGAATTGGGCAGTGATGCTCTCTTACTGGGCCCTTATTCCACCAAGGTTATCTTGGGAAACTTTCACCACGGTGTTGGCAAGTTCTTGCAACTCATCCTCCATTAAGATAGTGGTGTTTGTTGCTCTGTCTGCTTTCTACTTCTTCCATGATGATTGAGCTTCCTCAGGCTACACATGGGTCTGCATTTTCTCTCCACCAGGTGGCTGCTCTGAAGGATGGTGGTATGAATCCTCCGTATCATCATCATCTTCGATGTTGTCTTGCAATGGATCCCCTTGGCCATCATCACCTTCTTGCTCTTCACCATGAACTTGGTGGTTCTTCTACATTCTTCTCTTCAGGAAGTGGCTCCGCGAATGGGCAGTGCCATTCCTTAGGCCATAGTTTGACAAATGCATCCACATCGTCATTGGTCACAATAAATCTGGCTTGATGTATCTCCCAATGTGGTGCTTTTATAGGAAGCAAATTGATATTATGTATATCAACTTCAAATTTGACAAAAGCAGCGTACCTATGCACAGTTGTGGCACAGATCTTGTGGGTTTTCCGAACAACCTGTCGCAGTGCCTCTACATGCAAGAAGAATACCACATTGTTATCTTGTTGGTGTTTGTTGTCAGTCTTGTCTTCCCATAGGTTCTAATATTTTCCCCCCAAACAAGATATCAGGACATCCATTTGTACATAGTCCAGAGGGTCATCCTAGACAGTCAAGGAAATCAAAATTAGTAACCAGTAATAGTAGAATTTATGACCTTCCTTGTGTTGTGCCAACATCACATTTTCGAACAGGGTGTTTAGCAAGTACCATGAACATTTGAATTTTTCTCTGCATGCACATAAATATGCAATTTCTATTACCCCTGTGGAACATTGCGTTGGTACCACTTGATGAAATATTTTACAGGATAATAGTTTTGCAGTAACCCGGACACTTTTTTCCTAGATGGGCCTAATTAAGTATCCCCATCCCGCGTGCTGAAAGTTGTTCTTCCACTTAATGTCTCGAGTATTTTGCTTAGCGAGGTAAGGCAAAGGATCTTTTCCTTCACTTGGGAGCCCCGTAATTCTCGCTATTCGTTCAACAGTAATTGGGTATGGCTGATCCAGCCATAAGTATCCTCTATGAATGCAAACCAATAACTTCTTTACATATGTACTGGCCTATACGCTATGGATAAAATGAGGCATGAACAACATGTTTGTTATGCCTACAGTGGCTAGTCCCTCATCCCACTCCTATGGTTTGATTACCTTGATATCAGATTCAATGGCATGTATTATGTCCATACAGTCTATTATCTGCAATCCGTCTTGTTTCCAAGTGTCGTAGCCTTAGAGCTTCAAAAAAGCTAACATGGGGAGGATGTCCTGCAGTAAGGGTATGTCGATAGGGATCCATGGTGCTATCAAAATGGTCACCTATTTTGCCGAGAGGTCTGCATGCATTGCACTAGGTTGTGTTGGTCAAATGTAAGCTAGAAAGTTTGGGTCGGCCTGTTCTCTCTGTGGAGCTGCTTATGGTAGTAGTTCTTCATCTTCATCATCATTTCCCTGGTTAGCAGTAGGTGACTTTCCTTGCTCATCTGGAGTGTTTGGAACTTTACGTTTCTTTTTTCTCAGGTGTGGTCATGAAGATGACTCGCCTAGTATTTCTTGGACAGGGTTCGACACAAGATGCAAAATAGGGGTTGTAATTGTTTGTGGCTTCCTTGTTCTTGCCATTGTGTCAGTATTTGGTGACTGCTACAGTTGCCGACCTATGGCTGACTGTGTTTCTATTTCCTCATCAATGGGGAATCCAGAGATGACAGTGGTGTCTGAAGCCTCACTCTCACTGGGAATGTTAATTACCATGGGCTTGAACAGGATGGAAAAAAGGTGACAGGATGCAGGTCTACAATTGCTCGAATCTAGTGCTCTCAGTGTGTAACATAAAACTGTCTTGATGGAGAAAGGAATATTTTAGATATTGGACAATTTCCTTCAATCATCATTTGACAAAATCTTAAGGTCTAATCACGCTCTCAGGTTTCCTTTTCCAATGCTTTCTCTATTAATTTCTATAGCTGACCTTTCGAACTGTCAAACTAGTAATGGAAATTAGCGATAAGATGGTTGATGAGAGCTAACAATATGCCACCTTGCTCCTCGTACTGGGTTGATTTAATGCCATGCAAGTGACCCAGTCATACAAATCTTTGGTATGGATATGCTGGTTAATGCTAGCCAACCTATCATTCCTGTTTTTTGCATTCTTTGGCCCCTAGTTGTCTTGCCGCTTGCACACTTTAGGTCACCCACTTGGAGATATGTGATGATGTGACCAGTGGGTGGTTTATTACTCATGCTTTTTGTTGGTTTTGTCACAATCTTGCAACATAATAGGTTATGTCTTTTAGCCAATTTTTGTTTACATGTGTTGAAGTAAGGTTTCAGGAAACTGTCATTTACCAAACTCGCGCGTAGGTACCATCTCCTTTTCTGGCATTATGTTGTTCCTATATCCATAGTTTATGTGATGGTATATGGCCTAAGACAAGTTTCCTTCAGCTTGTGAGGGTGTGCGAATAGCCCACTATCATAGTGTAGGATAAGTCTTCCTTCTGTGGATGGCTTTACCCTAATAAATTGATAATGTCGTGCTAGTAGCTATTGTTGAGTTGGCTTAGTCTGCAATTGCAAAGGTATCTTCGTCCTCTCTAAGTCTTCCACCATTCCCTTTCTTTATCTGCTGTTTAGAGGGAAGAGGGTCTGGTATTCCTTTAAGAGATCTGTGATTTGTACAACTGCTTCATCTTGCGAGTGCTTTTGTATTAATCTAGGATCTTTAATTAGTTCAACTATTTTTGTCCCACTGAAATTAGTCGGGTTCTCTTATGCATCCCTGGGTATATTGCCTTATTGAGTAGCTGCACTGTGTTGGTGAGCATTAGCGTTGTTGATATTTGCACCTATATGCCCCTTTTCTTTTTGGATTGACTTATGAATTATAGGGTGTTTGTCAGCCTTTAGAACTGTATGCGTGACCTGCTAGGTTCCTTGTCTCAACTTCTCAGAGTTATCGCAGGTCTTGGGTGCCATATCCAAAGTGTATATGAAACCCTCGTAGGCGGGTAACTCCCTTGACTCAGTCTCCACCCTTTGCACAGACCTTGTGATTCTTGCACACCTTCTCATGGAGACTTCATGTAACCTATTTTTCCAATTCTCTAAAGCCTCTCCTGAATCAGATGTACATGAACTTGTGCACTTCCAGCTTAGGTTCCCATTCACCGTTGGATTGATATGATATTTGTGCATAGCTGTGACATTGTAGATTTGATTGAGATAGTCAACCTGACCCTCATTATAAATAGGTTCAACATATATTTTCCCCTCAAATGGTTCAATGGATGATACTACTCTCATTTCCTCATCTTCAAAGGAGAGGATCCTTTTCTTGAAATTTATAATTGTTTGATTGTCTATAGCCCAATTTATCCCTAGTAGTGCAGGGTAAGGATTTGTATCATCCACAATGTTGATGACCTCAAAGTATGCATATGTGCGCAATCCTTCAACATTGAAAATGACATTGCTCAATCAGCCAATGGGTAGTACCTTCGCCTGATTGGCAAGACACAGCTAGATAGGAGACCAGTCCAAGTGTGGCTTGCCCATGCTTTCCCAAGTCTGGCACGTTAGGGTATTGAAATATGACCCCAAATCTAAAATGATATAGTCCATGTCATAATTGCCTATCTGTGCATTCATTCTTAATTCGTGGCTAGTCTTACATTTTCATCATACCTAGTTAAATTTATTCTCAATTTGAGGTTCTACAGGGATCTCATCTATTATTGCTTGTAGCTTTGCAATAACATCTTTATCTTGGATTAGCATCAAACAACTTGATAGAAGAGGTCTCAGCTTACTAACGTCGGTTGAAGCTTTCTTCTGCAACAGGTGTTGGAATCGTTCAGGCATGTCCTTGACCTCTGTTGAAGTTGATGGTGCATCAGAGCTTAAAAATTTTGATTGCACATCCTAGAATACTTCATTCTACTTCAGGTCGGTCGGTGATTCTTTTTTCTATGCCGCTGGCCTTGCTTGTGGCTGCGTTTGTTCTTGTCGGTTCTCTTGTTCTACTCTAATCGTTGCACCTCCTCTTGTTATGGCAGTAATGTTCAGGTCTCATGGTTCAGCCACGATTATCTGAACATTCATATTTTCATTTGGGTTCGGGTCTAGTGGGGGGTTGGGTGCATCAAGAGTCCTTGCTTGCCACTTTGTGATCAGCTGAGGAAATTGTTCAACATTATGGTCTTGACCATTACAATATGAGCATGTCCTTGCAGGCTCCAAACAATCTCTGGCAAAGTGACCTGCTTGTCCATAGTTATAGCATGTAACTAGACCTCTCCCGCTACCAAATCCTCCTCCGCCACCTCATCCTCTAAAGTTTTCGCCACCCCTTCCCTAAGGGTGTAGTTGCTGCTGTGGGTACTAATTCTACTTGTAGTTTTGCTTTTACGGGTTTTTTCTGAATGTATGGCTATTGAAGCACATACAGATGTTGGTACTTATTAGCTAGGAACTGTGCAAGTTAGTACAAGGATTGCACTTATTCAACCTAAGGGAACCCCTTGTTTTTCATTAAGTATGTATCAACTATTTTCTCTTTCAAGAGATGGTATGCTCTACAGTATTTTTCATCATGTCCTACCGATCTACAAAATTTTAAAAATAAGTTTGCAGGGGTACTTACAACCTTCTACAAATACATGCATTCCTCGTCATGGTGACCTATTGACTGGCATATACGACACCAGGGTATCCCTTTCCCATTTAATGGGTTAGGTGCACCTGATGAGACATAATTCATGAAGGTCGAACAATTATCCTTGGTATGTCCATCCGTTCTACATTTTGTGCACCACAAGTCCTCTTGTCCTTCTTTTCCCTTCTAGATATCCTAAAGTTGTAGTGTGAGGTTGGCTAGCTGTGACTGAATCTGTACCATTCTTGTGGCACCGTCAGCAATAGGCGAGGCCTCTAGCTTCATCTCTAGCTCCAATGCTTCTATCTGCGACTCAATATTTTGCTGCATCAATGGCCCTCGGATGTTTGGTAGTAGAGAAGCAATAAACCACTCCTTATGCTCCACATTGAACATTTGGAAGATTACCTTGGCCATCAGCATTTTTAGTCGCTGATCAAAGTCCCACACAGTTTCTACTAAATCTTGTTTAATATCCTTAATCTCAATAATACATTGTGACTCTGATTTGGGTTTCCTGAACTAATAGATCATGGCAGTTGGGATCTCCTCAAGAGTCTTCTGCAGCATTCCCACTATTGTGGCACAAAATTTCATGAACCGTTCTAGGGAACAACCCCTTAAGGTCGTAATCATCTGTGCTTTCTCAACATCTGCGCCATGGACTAAACGTACCATCCACACAATTTCACAAAGGAACCAATGTTGTTCAGGTTCTTCCATTCCATTTCCATTAAATGTAGGTAACCAGACATATATCGCAACCATTAGGTTGGCGTTCAGGCTCTTTGGGGCAGGGTTCAACTGATTTGCACCTTCTGGTGCACTAGTTTCAGGACTAGTGCTATCCGAGTTAGAGGTCCTTTCAAGGGATGAGACTCTAGATCTCATCTTAGGCGATATAGCTAGTGTTATATAATTTTGCTCTGACCCTGAGGTCTCGTTAGAGCTATCAATATCTTCAAATCCTTCTGAGATTGGGCTATAGTCCTCCTCTTCGTCGCAAGACCCTTCTTCTTCACATGACCGAAGTTTGTTTTTACTTCCTTCAAAAAAACTAGGATTCCATTGATCCCTTTTGGTTTTCCTTATCTTTCCTGATTTGAATCTTCTCCCACTCCTTAGGACTCCAACCTCGAGTTCAGGTTCTGTTCTTCTGGGGAACATCTCCATGCACTCCTCCCCATGTTCTTACCTACTTGTTAGTGACATATCCCCTTCCTAGACACACAAATTTAACTATCCAGGTGCAAAATACCATTCTCATAAGCAAGTAGTTTTATCCATGTACTTATGCTCAATAAGTATCTCCTTCATGGTCCTTGGAAGAAATCTCATTCAGCTTCACTATATGAAGTTATAGTATCTATTGCAAACTCATTAATATACCCTTGCAATATACTATCAACCCAAAAATAAATAGTTCTTGAGACAATGTTACTTACACTAGTTACCTCCTGAACCAGTTGGTCGCTCCACTCAGTAATCTCCCTTGTCTGGTAGTTGGTCCATCTAGATGCCAATCCTACCAACCATTCATGCAGTAGAATAGGGAACTCAACAAAGAAGATCTCGTGAATATCAGAGTATATATAAGCATCTAACCATCTTTCTACATTGAACCGTGTTCCTACACTTTATTCTTACGCAAACACCAACGTTTTAGCATCCAGCCAGTCTTCTATATCCTCCTTCATTGGGTGCCACACCATCTCCCCAATTTAATCAAAAGGGTCCCGGCAACGAAACCATTTGTTGGCCACTTTTCCCCACTTATGCAACTACCCAAGATACTATCCCGATAGAGAAAGCCCCATCGACAATGCCTGCAAAGTAGGCATAGTCTCACCCGAGATATCTCATAGATGGGTAATCGTCGGAACCATGTTTCTGTGATTGTCAGGGAAGTATAGTCCCTTGGCTCACAACCAAGGAGCTCAACGAAGGCAGTAGGGTGGCCAGATAGAGGAGTTGGTTCTGTGTGAATGAGCACAACTGTATGTCATCGTGCATGACCTGAATTTCCTTTCCCCCTCAAAGATGGCACAACTCATGCGGCGTAGCTGACTCACATCAATCGGCTCTATGACTTAAGTTGGGGTTCATAAGAGGAATTATATAGAATGATATATATTTATACAGTTTCAATTCATCAAGATGTTATGTTCATCCATCTACTAATTGCAAGAAACTAACAGAAACTGAACCACATTTCGCATTATACAAAAAAAAACTATTAATCAATCACATAAACATTCACCACATCAATCATTCATTTAGACACAAGAAATAACGTGGAAACCCATCTGGGAAAAACCACCAAGGTGCTCTTCATTTGGCATGAGAAAGGATAAAGTACCTTGTAGTTTGTATGATGCAGACTAATCTTGAGATATGTCTTTGAGTTCAGACTCATAGTTCTCATGCTCTCTAGTTCACTCTTCTACTCTACTCCTACTCCTAGCGGTCTGGTCCCACTACATTCAAATCCACTACTCAACAGCCCCTCTAATGCTACCATACTCTTCCTGAGTCTACTCCTCTTCTGATCACTATGACATTACAACATAATCAGCATCCCCTTCCATGAATTACCACTGAATAACAAACTACTACTGAAACAGAAGAAGGATCAATGAAAACCTTACAGACCAACCCTCTAACCATTGCATCCTTCCTACTTATACTAATTTACATGGCCACACAAGGCCAATTGCATCCCGACATTTTTTTAGCCGTCACCATCAGCCACCCCTCTGGTTAAAGTTGTGGTGATCATGACTTGACATGAGGAACTATTGGCCTGACTTACAAGTATCTTCTCATACGTGTGTAGCTGCAGGCTTATGCCACCTTATACGGCCATGATCTAGATTATGTATCTGTTGCTTTCCAGCCATTTTCGCCTTTCGCGCTTCCACACTTTCCTTTCCTTTGGCACACACTTCTCCATTATTCCTTTGCATGCCCTTTTTCCCTTTGCGCTCTTCCTTTGCTTCTATCATGCGCGCAACGCATTTTCCTTGGCTATGCGTGCGAAGTTCCTTCTTATGCCCCTTTCCCGGGCCAATAGTATTGAAACAATCTGTACTGGAGTGACAAGTAGCTTCCTCTGCTACTAATATTCTATGTATCCATCTAGGATCACTGGATATCAAGATCCTCTATCTTAAACCTTTTCAAAAGTTCTTCTCGCACCCATCTATGAGCTTGTCATCATCTATAGGATTTCATTTTCAACCTTGTAGAAAAGGTTAAGATCTTCATCACTCTATGTGATCTTCAAGCTCATCATGTATGTGTTATCCCATGGGGTCCTTCTAAGCTCGTACAATTCCTTCTTTAATTTGCACACATGAGTCTTCATGTCATGTGTCTCGACTTCCAGTGGCCGCAAATGTCTCTTTGTAGTCTATGCCTTCTTTCTGTGAGAAGCCTTGTGCTACGAATCTTGTCTTGTATCCCATGATGTTTCCATATACTACATGATGGATCTTGTATATCTATATGGAATATACTATGTACTTCCCTTCAGGCCTTCGACACGTATTCTAGTCATCATTCTTCATTTTGGATTATTAGAGTGAATCTTGAATTGTCGTCACTTGTTCCTTGGAACAAGTCTCATCCTTCTTCTCTTGTAGGTGATTATGCGTGATCTTTCCTACAAGTCAAATTCATTAGTTGTATGGTTAGAAACATTTCATAAGGAATACTCATAATGGAAAATTCTTATGCATAAAGATATCATCATGCAACTATTTTAGCCAATACAACATTCATCCATATCTCACGGAAGCTTTCTAGATGCCTTCCATCTCTTTCATGACATCATTGAGATTGTGCACTAATCCAATATGTCAGCAAATAGGTTTCATTCTAGATAAGTAGCAATGGATATTTATATAGTACCATGGGCTAATTACCCATCACATGCATATTAGTAGTATACTTTCGTTAATGTAAACATTATATCATGCATAACACATAAACTGAATATAAACAAATGCATTACAAAATAATATCATGAAATGAAAATTGAATACTTATCTTTATTCATTTCGTGGGTAGATTCCTTCTTGAGCCATCAGCTTCATCATCTTTTTCATTCATAACAACATCATTTCTTATCCAAATGCTAAGATGGATAAGAGGTTTTTCAAGAGTTGAATCCTTTGTATTCCTCATTGCTTGAGGGGTCTTCTTTGGATCATGAGAGCTTAATATTCAGTTGCTCCCATTTTATCTTGAGTCAAACTTCTTCTTGTGTGCATTCTTCCCAGAGTCTACTGAAGGTAATCACTTCCTTCTGGCACACATTCCTCGAATGAATGAATTCCATGATCCTAGGAGGCCATTCAAGGTGGTTATAACAATATCTTATTCTTCTTCGATTGCTTCATCATAGCATCAAACACTTCCTTTTCATGTATTCAAGGATGACACATGAGGAATGAGATGATGTTTAATAGAATCTACAATGATTCTCTTGGCTCTAGCCTTAGCCTCATCTCCCTATGGCTCTTATAATTTCTTTACTGAAATACTTATCTAAGTCAATTTCTTCAATAATCACAGCATTCCTATACTTTTCTAATTTATATTCCTCCCTTCAAATAGCTTGTTCAAGGAATCCAATGTCCTCCTTTTATGAAAACAGTGGAGGGAAGCTCTCGGAACAGGACTCCCTAGTTTTCCAATTTCTTCTGCAGAAATGCTTGATATTATTTCTGACGTATCTCCAAAAGTACTACTCCCCTGTGTCTGAAATTTCATCCTAAGGTAGCATTGTGTGTCCTATTTCTAAAACCACAGGTTTGAGTAGAATTGGTTTCACCAATTGCATACTTATGAGATTTTTACCAAGGTGACCTGTTTTAGGACTGTTCAACATAGTGAACTTGTATAGACTTCCATGTGTCACTGGTTCACCTTCGTGGTATGAAAATTTTACCACAGAATTAAATTCTGTCTGCTATCTGGAACATGTTGCAAAATTTCATTTGGACCTTTGTATCCCGATATATAGCAATTTTCCCTAGGTGTCCTGTTTAGAGATGAATCCAGGGAGAGGTTGGAACCCTAATTTGGAGGAATCATATATCCCGGAATATAGCGAATTTGAGGCTGAAACTTTTACACATGGTACATCAGGAATTTATCTTCAACTTGTAAACATTTCAGCTCCTTATCCTTCTCCAATCTCGATACATAGAGAATGCACCAAAATTACTAGTTTTAGTCTTTTAGGGTTTTCTGTTCTAGGGTCAAATTAGGGTTTGAATTTCCCATAGTTTTACCCAACCAAAAATTTCGATCTTGGTCTCTAAATTTCTATTTTGAGGAGGAGAGAAATACTATGTTGCGCTCACTCAAAAATTCCTCTTCTATGAAAAGCCCTAATTTCCCGCAGCAGTGACCGGTCAAAAAGTGAAAATGCCCGGAATCAAATTATGCTTTGATAGAAAGATGTTCCCCTCAATGGAGAGTTATTCTAGCCTCCTTTTGTTGATGATCTATGGAGAGAGACTCAAAAAGTAAGAATCCCTAGATTCTGCAGCTCCACAATGTCTTCTTCTCAAGTTAGCTATGACACCATGTTCAATTTTTATCATTTAAGAAATATGATCTAGGATCTTATCTGAGAGAATAACATGCACAACAATAATCACAAGATACAAGAGACACAAAGATTTTTCCTCGGGAAAACCATAAGGAGAGAACCCCACAACTTTCTTAGAGATAGAATGAACACCAATAGCAAAAGTAAAACCCAAAGACATAAAGATGATCTATGACAGTTGTTCTCTCTCTCACTTGTGCCAGCTCCTCTTCTCTCACTCATGTGCTACAGTAGAGTGTGTGTGTGTTTCAAATAGAGAGTCTCAGCCTCTATTTATACTAGTTTTCCACTTTACAATTACTTACCAAGGTCGACCTTACTAGGAGAGTCTAATAATCCTAGTACCCCTCAACTGTGGGGACTATTTCCTCGACTTTCAATGGAGGGTTAACCTCAACTCAATTGTGGGAACTATTGCCTCAACTTAAAATGGAGGGTTAACCTCTATGACTTTCCATGAATTTATTATATTAATGATTCTCCCGATAGGAACATCGGGGTACAATGAAATACAATATAACATATACAAGTGAATACATTCCAAAGTTACAAATACATCAACAATACCTTCATCAACTGCAACTATATTTTTATCTTTGCCTAATAATATTTCACCACAATTACAAATATTAACTAGAAAAATAGGTCTACCTCGATCTACAGTTGATAACCACTCAATTTTCTTCATTACATCTATTCTCTCAACAACTCTTCCAAAGACGGCATGCTTGCTGCAGATAATAAGAAAAGGGGCATTAATGATATGAGTGTAAAATAGAAAATAGATATGGGGAGAGGCAAGATATCCACATTAGTCAGACAAATGTTAGTCTCGCTCCCTTAGTAGCATATAGACTGACTAAACTGGATTGAAGAGAACTACCTACAAAAAAAAACAGAATTTAAAATGTCCAATGGTAAAAATACACTGGCGTCTGGAACCCAAAGAAAATAACCCATTATTTCAAGGTAAAAGAATCTTGTATTTCTAAAATATGAAATTGCCATATGGTGACACTCATGAGTCATGGATAAAGAGAAAATTTGTCGATCACAACCTCCATGTAAAGATGCTCAGACACACTCACCTAAATACAAAAAATCATAAATGACATTCAAGATATGGAATCAAGTATATACCCATCAAGATGAGGTGTTGCTGCAAAAGTAATAAATAAATGAGAACCATTGGTGTTCAGGACAGCATTGGCCATTGATAGAATACCAGGGCCATCATGACGTAACTAAAAATTCTCATATGTGACAAGAAATAGGGAATGTTCAATACAATGTTGACAATATAAATCAGATTGTTCAAAGCGGAGATGTTTCATAACCTGCAAATTATCCACTATATATGCTCTCTCCCCCAGTTCTTGCATGGAAAACAAGAGAAATTAATTGCAGCATTGATATTCAGATGTCCAGTCAATATTTTCCAATATTTCAATTAAATTTCATGAGGATTAAGTAATTTGACCTGTTAATTATGTGGATGATCAAGACAAAATCATTTTCTAGATAAAAAAATGGCCATCAACAACTACCAAATTAAGAATATAGCATACAAAAAATAAAACAAAATTTTGAATTGATTTGAAGAAAAATATTTTAAAAAACTGTAATTAGAATCAAAAGGTGAATGCTCAATACTAAATTAACCATATTTTAATCTTAAATGTTTCAATTTATTTAAAAAATTTATCTTGTTAAGCGCAAATGAACAACAAAAATATAATACTTATGCAAATAGTCATCCCTTTATACCCAGTCTTAAAATGATAGAGGCACTTGCAACAAAAATTAGTATAGATTTATAGCAACATAGACTACCAGTAGTGTTCCTAAAGAATATTATCATATATGTAAAGGAAAATAATGCACATATTGAAAAATATGGCTATTGAAAAAAGGTCAACATCTAATCTATTTAAGAGCAGCAATTTACATTAGTATCTTTAAACAATGCACTTAATAGAAGACAGTCTTTCAGCACACTAACCCAAGAAAAAAATGAAAAATGAATAAATTGGGAAATTAGCTAGATCTGATATAAAGGTCTTGCTACCAACTTGGAGACCTGAAGAAATTCAAGATATGCAATTTATATCGCACTGCAAAGATCAAGAAAAACATATTTCTAGCACAGGAAATTAAATGAACTTGACACTTGATACCTATTTTCACTTACTCATTACAAGGAAAATGGTGCTCCCTTTCTAATAAGGCATTTCAATAGATGGTTTAATCTCTCCTTAAATGCACTCTCAAAAATTCTAGAAACTGGAACAAAGCCCTTTTGTCACTTCCTTATACTAGATAAAAAATTGATGTGAACACCTATATGTTCTGACTCAGAATTAAGAAACTCAAGAGTTAATCAATAGGATTACTGGTGTCCTTACAAAGGAAGGACAATATTTGTAGTCATGACAACTATTCTAAATTCTGGAAACAAACACCCAATGAAATCATTCAGAATCACATTACTTTAGCATGAATAAACTAAAAGATCCAATAGACCTTAAGTTTCACAAAAAATCGTAAACCAACTTCACACAGATAAAAAAAGGAGAGTAAAATTAGTTTACCCACCTAAAAATCCAAGTAAGGTGTGGTTTTTCCAACACAAAAGGCAGATGGTGACATCAACTATGTTACTCTTCTACACAATTAAGTGCATGAAGTGCATGCAAAACAAACATACTTTTCACATAACACAAGTTCGAAGTGATAATATCCAAATACCACAATTTATAAAAGATTAATTAGTTATTTGTTGTTGAAACGCTCTGATCAAACAAAAGTTGCAAAGAGAAATAAATATCTTATTTGTGTTGATTACTTAGTTCTTTGTTATTGAAAAATGTCTAGCAGGATGACACAATTAGAAGTGCAATAAAAATCTAGTTAACTAAATTTAAAACAAAATCACCAACATGGAATAAGATTATGAGTGAAACTATATCAATAATTAAACTATAATAGTAAACAATGTACATGGAAATGTGTTTTTAGAAGGGAAACATTTAATTTTCATAATACAATATAGGGATAATGAAGTGCAATGATAAAAACTTTGCACTCATAAACGTAGTGCGTGGTTTTCCATTGGTATATGGGGCCAATTTATAATTTAATGATCTTAAAGCACTCCATTGAAAGAAACATGATGTCCCTTATATTACAGAGCATATGAGGATCATTAGAACTTTTTCCAAAACTTTTTTATCAAAAACATGAAAGAAAGAATAGAAGCATAATTTTCCAAAGAAGAATTGAAGGGGGGTTTTGTCTTGCTTCATTAAGGCAAAGAGCCTAGGTTTTGATGGATGGACATGTAATTTTATATTGGATTTTACAAGTTCTTGGAATAGGATATAATAAGGGTAGTTGAAGAATATAGGATTTATGGTAAATTGCAAGGGATTTAAAGTTTAAACACAACTTTACCTGCTTTGATTTCTAACAAGAATGATCCCTCTAGCTTTAAAGATTACAAGCCCATTTCACTATGCGATGTTATTTATAAAAAAAATTCAAAGGTCATAACAAAAAGAATTAAGGGATGCTTCCAAAGGTAACTTTGGAGGAACAATTCAGGTTCCTATTCAACAAATAGATTCATAATGCAGTAGACTCCACCCAAGAAGGACTGCATTCGATTAACTTAAAAAAACTTCCAGCATAAGTGATGAAGATCAATCTATCAAAGGCTTCCAAGAAGGTTGGTTCTATTGCAAATGGGCATGGGTCTATCTGTTAATTGGATTCTGGGTTTTGTTTCATCAGCAAATTTTTCACTCCTAATAATTGGTTCTCCCTCCTAAAGTCGGCCCTGAAAAGCATTCCACGTTGTCCAAAAAAGGATGAAAAATACACTAAAAGTGATAGTAGACGCTAAAAGAAATCTAAAAGAGACGCTAATAATAGGGTTTTGTTGTAGTGGTAACTCCATCAAGTTTCTTGTGAGGAACCCTATTCTATATGTAGGATGCATAGTTTATAGCTTCAACCCAAAAATTTGGTGGCAAATTCTTAGACTCCAACATACAAGTAGCCATATCCTTAAGACTTCTATTCTTCCTCTCAGCCACACCATTCTATTAAGGTATGTAGGGAATAGAGTGTTCCATCTAAATACCTGCATCTTCACAATAATTAATGAAATCAGACTTGACATATTCACCACTGTTATCAGATTTGAGGATCTTGAGTCTCCTCCCAGAATGGTTCTCAACCAAGGCCTTTAAAACCTTGAAGTGGTCAAAAACTTTAGACTTGAGTTGAAGGAAGTAAACCCACCAGTACCTAGAAAAGTCATATATGAAAGTAAGGATATACTTGGATTGACTCATGGACATATGAGGAAAGGGACCAACAATGTAACTATGAATGAGCACAAGAGGTGTTGAGGTTCGCTCATGGCTGAATCTCTCATACTTATGCTCTGGATGTTTTTCTAGAACACAACCCTAAAAGACTCCTTTGGAAAAATTTATCTTTGGTAATCCTGAAACCATATTTTTTTCACACAAATATGAAAGGTACTTATAGTTTAGATTACCAAACCTCTCATGCCAAAGTTTGCTTGCTTCATTGGCACGGGTGAGGAGAACAGAGGGGTTAGAGAAAGGCATGAAGTGTGAGAACCTATAAACTCTAGAACTATGATCCACAAAACCTTTAGCAATGACTCTACCATTATAAATATCAGAGATATCAACTTCATTGGGAGAGAAAACAACCTTCTTAGGATACCTAGTGTGGGTCATTTGGTAGTTTGACAAGGTATTAGAAGCAAGACCTAGGACATACAAAATATTATTGAAGGAACCATGGTCAAAATAGATTCTACCTTTACCTTTGCTTTCAATTTCTAAGTTATCTCCCAACAAAATATTAGGACCCTTCAAATAATCAAGAGATGAGAATCCTTCTTTTGTTGAAACCATGTTTCTAGAAGCTCTAGAATTGATGATAAATGAAGGAGATCCTTGTTGAAATATTGTAACTTCGAAGAATATTCTTTATGTATCTTTTGTGGTCCACGATGGTCCAACCGGGAGAACCACTTGTATTACATTGTACTTCGATGCTCCTAATCGGAAGAACTAATAAGAGTCATGAGGTAGTCCCCTCTAATTGTAAAGGTGGGTCATCAGCACCCCAGTGTGGTTACTTGAGCCTACATGTGTAACTCGAGCCTACATGAGTTAAGTTAAGCCGACATGTTAATTGAGTAAACTTTAAGTAAACGGATGAATATAAATAGAGGTGTAGTGCTCCTCATTTGTGATATACACTCACTTGGTATAGCGCACTTGTGGAGGAGAGGAGTTGCTGGAGAAGGAGGAGAATCAGGTTTTTGATCTCCTTGTTGGTTTTACCTTTTTCCTTTTTGGGGCATCTATATTGAGGAAGCTTTTGCTGGGTTTTTCCCTTTAGGGTTTTCCCAGGATAAATCTGTGTTGTTCTTGTGATACTGTTTCTTTCAGTGATCCTGCTTTATATGCTTTTATTATGAAAAATGAAATGATATACTGATTTCTTAGTTAAGCATATGAAAATTTAACATGGTATCAGAGCTAACCTGAATAGGGAAGCTTTCACAAGTTACAGAATCTAGGGCTTCTTATTTTTGGTTTTCTCTCCACAATCAATCAGCAAAAGAAGGCTAGGCTGACTCTCCTTTGAAGGGTGCATCGTTCTGTCGAAGCGGAATTCGATTCCGACATTCTTTCTTCGGTTCGGGAAATTAGGGCTTCCTTCTAAAGAGGTTTTTTCTTGTGAGCCTGGCATAGGAATCATCTCCTCTTCAAAATAGAAGGTTAGAAACCTGGATCAATAATTTTGGTTGGGTGAATCTCCGGGAAAGTCAAACCCTAGTTTGACCCCGAGCTGGAAAAACCCTAAATTCTAGAACTGCTACGTTTTGGTACATTCGCTATATTTAGATATTGGCGCTGAAAATTGCAGGGGCCTAAGATAACATCCTAATGAACACTGTGTACAAAATTCATCCTCAGATTCACAGTATTCCAGGAGATATGGTCTCTCCAAGTTAGGGTTCCAGCCTCATCCAGAATTCATCCCTAAACAGGACACCTGGGGAGAATTGCAATATCTTGGGCTACAGAAGTCCAAAGAGAATTCCTGAATATGTTCCAAAAATGGCACGGAATTTAATTTTGGTGGTCCGATTTTCAGACTCAGAAGATGATCCAGTGACACGTGGCATGCCGTACAACTTCGCTGTTCTGGACAGTCCTGTAACAGGTTACCTTGGGAAAAGGGTCATAAATCCCAATTGGTGAATCCAATTCTGATGAAACCTGTGGGTTTTAATCAAGAACATTTCCGGTAACCTCAGTGCGAAGTTTCAGACACAGAGGAGCAGATAGTGCGAAGATATCTCAGAAACAGTGACAGGAATTTTTTGCAGAAGCTGAATCACCTGATTGGAGAGTTGAAGAATTGAGATTCTCAGGATCCAAGTACATCAGACATCTCACCTCATTCAAACTCATTCCCTGGTAAGTTCAGATTCTTTAAAAAAAAAAAAAAAAGGTTCAATTTTTTATTTTATCTATCAAGATGACTTCAAGCACCAAGCTTGAAGACAAGCTAGAAGGCATAGAAAATTTTCGAGC
>LPNX011167533.1:0-17038 GCA_001517045.1 Pseudotsuga menziesii | reverse complement strand
CTTGGTCATTTCTTTTTCTTTAAAGCAAACATATCTTGATAATTGATTTTTGGTCACATGAGACCTTGGCCATTTTGGTCATTTTTATGAATCTGACATGACTTGCCGTGATACTTGTTCGATGACCATTCGCTCCTATACTAGTTGGATTGGGTCTATGGGAGGGTTTAGGTTTAGCTACTAGTATGAAATTGATGAAGGGTTCTTGTTCTATCACATGGAACAACTTGATTATGTCGATGTCATGTTTAGCTTGATTATGCAACTATCATGTTTTGGTGTATTTGTTGTACCAATTGGAGAAGTAATAGATAATCCTCACAAATCAATACAATAGATTGACACAAGAACATGTGGAAACCAAAGAACAAATTCAAAGTGAAATGTATATTGCCTCCTAACAAAGCTTTTTCCTATAGACACATGATTATGATTGGAATGTTTTCTGGATTATCAATAATGGGACTGAATGTACAATTTTGTCATTACATAGTTTATTGTAATTGTGCATTGTTCTCAAATTTATAACTGATATCTCCATACAATCATAAAATCTATAAAAAACAGGGAACATTACACATAGAAACATTCTTCGCCACACATGTATAATCACATTTAAAAGACTGAACCATGAATATCTCAAGAGCCTTGATATGAAATATTTTTTATACCATGAAAGTTATAATACAAAAATATAAGGCCTGGATCTATGGCCTGTCAATGTACATGTATCAAAAACATATTTGATGTACATGTGCAAACAAAAGTACATCTGTCCTGGACCGGGCCCCTATACTCTAACTCTAGACTGTACATAAAAGTACATATTTGTCCTGGACTAACACATCAAAATTCTAACTTTGTCTTGTTTTTCCTGGACCTTGATGCTCTTTGGCTTCGTCTACGACCACTGTGCATCTCTGGCAACTGCAAATCAATGACAATATTTCTTGATTAGGTAACTAAGCTAGTACTGTCCATCAATAACAAAGTTTGAAAATTTAAAATATGACTCAATTGTAAATTAAACAAAGACTCACTGCATCCGTGTTAGTCTAAATAGCGGCATAAGCTATTTAGAGTGTTAGTCTATTCATATAAGCTATTTATTGTTAATGAGAGGGGCTATTGTTGAATGAAGTTGGTAATCAATTTCTAAGCCATTGATTAATAATGAAGATTATTATCATTTTGATGAGGGTGACATTCAACAAATATGTAGGAGCTATGATGAGGGTGAATTTCTAACCCATCCTTATTTATTAGTGATCATTAGTCTCTCATGAGGTAAGAACAAGATGAGTTAACCTGGTTTCAATCATTATACTATGCCTACACCGAATAAAAACTTAAAGGGCATGTGGAAGCATGACACCCTTGGTATCAAATATGATTACTAAACATCCATAAAAAAAAGGCATATTTATTTCATTCATTATGAAGAAAATTTGAAGAAAACGAATATGTCTTGTTGATTGCCATATAAGTGATGTATGATTTAAATGTTTAGTTAGTATAAATAAGAAATATGAGTACAATCGAAAGTTGTGCCTAGAATATGAACTAAATATTTTTTATTTAGAAATGACTCACACAAGTGCACACATATCATAAGGAGAAGAAAACTGAACCCTGAAAACTTATGAAAATAGGAAAGTGTGTAGAAGTGGGTCAATGAAATAGAATGAAGTTGATGAATAATATTTATTTGGAATTTTAAAAAAAATCACTTGTGCATGTAGTGTCACATGGGTGGGTGAATAGTATAAAAATATGTAATAAATTAGTATTTCTATATTCATTTTAGAAATGCCTTTAGCTAAAGAGATTATAAAAGAAAGGCTTGATCTGGACAGATCATATATTTGAACCTTAAACTTGGATGATTGTTGTAGTGCCAATATTTTTTGGTGAATTGTTGATGAATTTGGTCTAAATTTTGAGTTATTATTGAGAGGTGAGGCTCCTATCAGTCTTCATGAATATCCATTCATATGAGTGAAGATTTTACCACATTGATATTTCAATTTATGGCAGCCTAGAAACTACTGGTTACACTCTTCCCATGAATCATTTCATCTACAGCAGCAAAATCTTGAACTTCTTCTCCACATGAAGACCCATGACTATATACTGTCAAGAGAATGATGATGGAATACAAAAGTGGAAAGCATGAGGGTAGTAGAAACCATGGAAAGATGTACATACATGTCTTTCCCTTGATGATGACATTACAAAAACACACTTATTATTCTTGTGGGATGAGTATGGAATTTGTTATACTGACATTGCTCTAATTTTGAAAGCAATTGAGTTAGAATATAGGAGGTTGGGTCTTGGTTGTGTCAAGCTCTTATGAAGAGGGACAAGGATATGTAGCAAAATATGGAGTCATGAATCCCTAACGTAGGGACCTCTCAAACCCATGACAACGAATATGTTAAAATGTTTAATTTATATTGGCAAATGAATTCATTGCTCAGGAACTCTCTGTTAGATAGTAGAGAACCGGGCATTAAGATGAAATTTTACAATAAATTGATGTAGAAAATGAAAAAAACATGACAAAAATTGAAGAAATTACCTCACAAAGGGAAGGTTAAAATCCAAAGGTGGAGATGGTAGGCTCAAGCACACCCAAAATCGCGTATGCACAGTCGAGGTTTTGTCTTCCTTCGTCCAATAGCTGCGCCGAAAATGAGAAAGGGACGGCCTCGGCCAGTTTAAAAGTAAAAAACAGGAATTAAGAACGGCCTCGAGGTGAGCTCACTTTTTTCCATTGCAAGGTAATAGGCACCAAGTTTCTTACTCACTCACCTGTGACATACTATCAATCTAAATAATTCTATTCTCAAAAATTGATCTTTAGGATCCGTTTAGGTATTAAATATCTATTCCATGGAAAGAATACCTCCATCATCGCTTGGACAATAAGACCCTGAAGTCATCATCTAATTGTATGAAAATAATAATAATAATAATAATTCAGAAAATAAGCACGTAATGTAAGAGTTAGTATTTTTTTGGTAAATTTTTAATCAAAGCACCAACTAATGATGGTTGACTGTATCAATTACAATATACACTGCCTCATGACAGGTATAATAATAATAAAATTTAAATATGTGAGTATTTATCTTGGATATGTTATTTCATCCAAACCGTGTTTTCCATTACAATAATCCACTTTCGCACGAGTGCACCAAATTTTATACCTTTTATTTTATGTAGCATTATCGCAAGTCCACCCCACTTTAATTCGTGCCCCATCCCCACTTTAATTCATGCCCCATCCATTGACTCGCCTATTAGTTTTTCTAGCTTAATTTTATTAGGATATTTATATGAACGAATAAAAATCATAAAACACATATTTCATTAAATTTGTAATTATTTAGTGGATCTAGAATTTAGAACTTCCGCTAGATTGAGTTCTTTCAAAATGAAAAAAGTCGTAGCCTTTGAATCTTTACATAATTTCTATTAATATTATTTATAGTTTGTATTAAATGTTAAGTTGATTAAATTATTTTATAACATAATACCAACATTGTATTTGTTATTACAACAATTATAAATATTGTCATACTAATTATTTTTGTCTTTGTTGAGTATGTTGTTTTATTTTTGGAAGTTGGCACCACTTATAATCAAAACAAGAAAATATTTTATGACTTTAAAGTCTAAGTTTTACCCTTGTAATGATTAAAATAAAGTATGAATTAAAGTAGCAACATAATTTATTATTATTATTGTTGGTAGTGGTAGTGTATTAAAAACTAAGTTGATGAATGTTTACTTTATGAATAATAGATTAATGTGAGAAATTTCTTACCTATAAATTTATTTAATGATATCGGATGATAGTAAATCATCTCTTGTTTATCAATATTAATTATTTTAACAATCAAAATCAATTATGAACTAGAAAAGAATTAGTGCAATACAGTTTGACTTTTTTCATATACAAGAGGAAAGGGGGAAAACCATTTGAATTAATTATTGGAAGTGTTCATTATTTATTTATGAAGTATTTGAACAATGTGTTTAATTGAAAAGAGCATATTTATATTGAAAATATAGATATCTTACAATATTTATATTATTGTTAGATTTTAAATCATCTATTAATTTATGTTAGGGCACGGAGGAATCGAACCACCATCGTCCTGCTTGTAATGCAGGTGCTCTTCCATTGAGCTAGCACCCTTTACAACATGAGGGGAGAGGGATTGTGTTAACACCTGAATTACACCTTTCTAATCCTCTGTGACAAATCAAAATGATGAAAATCTTAGACTTTGATTCTTTCAAAATGATGAAATTCTTAGACTTTGATTCCTTACATAATTTCCATTAATATTATCTATAGTTTGTATCAAATGGTAAGTCGATTAAGTTTATGTAATGACATTAATATTGTATATGTTAATATGATTAAGCAATTGAATTATAATTTGATATGGTAACTAGTACATTGTTGGTGTTGAGTTCCTATACTAGTAGAAGGTTGGAAATATTTTAGAATGACCTATTTAATAACTATTTAATGACATAATATAAATGTGTTTGTTACTATAACCATTTTAATTCTCGACGTAGCAAGCAATATTGCATGTGTTGAGTATCATGTTGTAATATATTAGAAGGTTGGCAACATTTTATAAGTGACAAGAAAAACTATTATATATTAAGTGTTACTATGCTAAGTTTATTATTTTAACGATAAAAAACAATTATAAGTTAGAATAGAAATATAATTTATTTATATTACTATTATTTATATTTTCTAATAAAAGTTAAGTTGATCAATGGTTATATCATGAAAAATAGATTACAGAAGATTTTTTTACATATTATTATTAAAGTTATTTAATGACATTAATAATCAATGTTTGTTGCTATTATTATCTTGGAATTTCATTTAATTGAAATTATGTTAACTAATGTGTCTAGGTTGAAGTCTTTTTTGAGTATGATGTTTTATTTTTGGAAGATGACACCACTTGATAGAGGACAAGAGAAAATATTTTTGACTTAGAGTAAAATAGGTTTTATCTTAGTAATGATTAAAATAAGTTATGAATTAGAATAGAGACATAATTTATTATTGTTGTTGTTGTTGGTGGTGGTGTATTAAAAACTAGCTTAATTAATGTTGATTTTATGAATAACATATTTATGCGAGAAATTTTACCTATAAGTGTATTTAATGGTATACTTTGATTATCATTAATATTTATATTTAAGTATTAAAAAAAAAGTCACCAATATTTGACTAGTGAATTATTAATAATTTGTGTAAGAAATTTCTTACATAATATAAAGTTATTTAACATATTAATATTGTGTTGTGACTATTATTAACTTATGTAGTATTGACATTAAATGTTAATACTTGACTATTGATTTTCGGGATTAAGCTATGTGAAAGCTTTTCAAACCATAATTAATTTGACATTGTTCCCCCGACGATCATGCGTGGAGTGCCCACTTGAAATGTTGAATTGAAAAACTCACTAACAACTTAATCCAGAAAATCATTCATAATGATGACAAACTGTGAAAGCCCACACTCTGAAAATGTTACTACTTTGTCTTTGTTGAGTATAAGATATTGCACTAGTACAAAGTTCACACCACTTTAAAGTCTACATAAGAAAATATAATATTAATTAGAATGCAACAGATTAGAACAATTAAATTTATATCAATTATAATAACAACTAATATGGAAAAGTCACTTCAAACCTTATTGCAAGTGCCTTACATTTATTCATAGAGGAAGTCTAGAAGATGTTTTAAGGTTCATTATTGAATATGATTATGCACATTTGATATAGTGACATGTTGAGTTTATGTAAAAACAAATTGAAAAGTTAAAAATTGAATGGTGTTATATAATTCACATAAAGTACCATCACATGAATTAACATAGAAGTTGAACCAAAATTTTCATATTAGCAAATAATATAAAACTCCTAAAAAAAGGTTTGAAGAGAATATTTGATATACAACCAACATTGAAAAGTGTTTCTTCTTGTATATTAATAACTCATTCAAAGAGAAAATTACATTCATGAATCATCTCCACCTAATCTCCTTATATTCAGTCAAGAAAATCAATTACAACTTGTACACCACATTTATTTATCATGGTCTTTCTACAATCTTTTTTCTTTTGCATCCATGCCCAAACTATGGTATTAACTGGAATAGATCCAAGTCATGTGTCATCAAGGTTTGGTACCCAAATCATCTCAATATTTATAGAAAGAGTCTCACTTTCATCATTCTGGAAGATATATGAGGCGGTGTTTGCCATCCAGATCATCTCTCCTTCATCCTCAGTTCATGATCTAACTAGCAACATCTTTTCTTTCTCAACTTCAATATTAGGATTGAATTTTGGCTTTAGCTTGTTGCACTTGGGTCCAACATATACCAGTTCATCTGTCACATTATCAAAATCTCCATCTATAATACTTATATTACATGCAGTGCATTAAATCTCACATGGATTAAATTGTCTTTATGATGCAATGTATTTGATGATAATGTCTAACATGAATTAAAGCTAACATGATGTTACTACTTAATGATTGATTTTTTGGATTAAGTTATGTGAAATCTTTTCAGTCCACAATGAGTTTTTCATGGTTCCCGTAACAAGCATGGGTGGAGTGTCCACTCAAAACGTTGGTCTAAAAAACACACACAGTTTAACGCAAAAAATCAATCACAATGATTACAAATTGATAAAACATGCACACTCAAAATGTTAGTACTGTATTTATTGATTATAAGTTAATATACAAGTACAAAGTTGGAACCACTTTAAAGTCTACACGAGAAAATATAATTATGAATTTGAATGCAACATAGTAGTACAATTAAATTTATATCAACTATAATAACGAATAATAGGGAAAACTCACTTCAAACCTTATTGCAAGTGCCTTACATTTATTCACAAAGCAAGCCTATAAGATGTTTTAAGGTGCATTTGCATAAAGTATCATCACCTAAATTAACATTGAAGTTGAACCAAAATTTTCATATATGTAGCAAATAATATAAAATTCCTCAAAAGGTAGCTTGAAGAGAATATTTGATATACTACAAACATTGACAACTTTTTCTTCATGTATATTAATTAGTCATTCAAAAAGCAAAATTACATTTATGAATCATCTCCACCTAATCTCCTTATATTTTCTCAAGCAGATCATGTACAGCTTGAGGATGAAGATTTCCACAATTAATCTTAATGACAAAGAGAGTTTATGGAATTTAATTGTGTATTGAAACGTCCCTACGTTTCGAGTGGATACTCCACCAATCATCAGGGGAACAAAATGAAAAGCTCAAAGTGGTATTGAAGAGAGTGAGCAAAAGCTAATAAGAAATAAGGTAAGGGTTGTGTACATACATTAATGAATATAATTATGCACATTTGATATAGTGAGATGTTGTGTTAATCTAAAAGACAAATTGAAAAGTTAAAATTTGAATGGTGTTATCTAATTCGCATAAAGTATCATCACATGAATTAACATTGAACTTGATGTGAAATTTTCATATATGCGGTAAATAATATAAAATTCTTCAAAAAGTCACTTGAAGAGTATTTATTATACTACAAACATTGAAAAATGTTTCTTCATGTATACTAAAAGTCATTCAAAAAGAAAAATTACATTCATGAATCGTCTCCACCTAATCTCCTTATATCTGCTCATGCATATCAAGTACAACTTGTAGACCACATTTATTTATCTTGGTCTTCCTACAATCTTCTTTATTTGGCACCCATGCCCAAACTATGGTATTAATTGGAATAGATCCAAGTTCTGTGTCATCAGGATTTAGTACCCAATATTGTTCTAAAATGTTTCCCTTGTATTTCCCTCAGCTACGTTGCCACCAATCAATCTTTACATGAAGGGTCTCACTGTCATCGTCCTAGAATATATCTGAGTTGGATTTTTCCATCCAAATCATCTCTCCTTCATCCTAATTTCTTGATCTAACAAGCAACATCTTTCCTTCTCAACATCAATTCTAGGATCAAATTTTGGCTTTGGCTAGTTGCACCTGGGTCCAACATATACCGGTTCATCTGTCACATTATTAAAATCCCCATCCATAATACTTGATATTGCATGGAGTGCATTACCATCAACGTTAACATTTTTCCTTGTCTTGGGTGAAAAATCATCAGAAGAAGAATCACTTTCATCCAAGGGTGTATGGTCATTGTAGATTCCATCTAATGCATCAAGAACTCTTTTCCAATACTCTAGTTTTTTATTACATTCCTCTGTAACAATTGGTTAATTCTCATTTCCAATAGTATCTTTCCACATTTTTATGTATGATGTTATTCATTCCTTTAGTTATTTTAAATAAACATCATTGTCTTTGGGACGTAAGAAAGATGGCTTCTCTGTGGGAAATATAGGTCGACCTTCATCATCTATATTCCAGAACTCAACTAGTTTTGACCACTCAATGTCTCTGATGGATTCTTTATACCTCATAATTGGAACATCATTAAGTACAAGAAATTGGAAGTACTGGACATTAAGATGTCCAGCTACTGCATTTTCCCCCTCCTTGATGTACCCATTAGGAAAACTTTTGAAGTCATACACTTTGTCAATAAGTTTAGGTGGAAATCCTCATTTTTCTTCTATTGTGTGATATGTATCCATCATCTCAAGTAAAGAATATATATCTTTACTTTTCAAGTTGGAAGACATTCTTCCATAGGTTCTATCTATGTATTCATGGGTGTGCCCCACAATCAAGAATCCAACCTCAATAGTGATGAAGACACCAAGTGCAATTAATAGTGATAGAAACATGAAGACATAACAATTCTTATTATCACTAGCCACATTGTCCAACTGTAACAACAAATGTGGAGGAAGAGGTTTAAAATCAAGATTTTGATTTTTTGAGCTTCCATTTTAAGATAAGAAAGCATCCTTGTACACTCTACATTTTGAGTAAATAGAGTTTTCAAGTAATGCATTTGAAAGTGGGTTTCTTGAACTTCCACTCTCATAAAGCAAATCACCATACATATGAAGGTGTGGGTCTTCAAGGTCCCTCAAGCACTTTGCAATAGATGTAATGGTAAATTGTGATCTCATGTGTACAAATGGTAGGGATAAATGACTAAAACTGCCTGTGTTATGCCCATGTATTAGCATACCTGTAAACAACAAACCCAAGTTTGTTCCTGGAACAGATTTTGATTTGACACGTAATCTTGGGATTGAAGTCTTTGTTTGTCCATTTTATCATGGATAATGGTCAAGTATTCCTTTGGATACCGCTCTAACATAATTATGTGGGCATAGTAGCAATATCTTCCACACATAACAATCTTGTTATGTTTCTTCAGTCTAGCTCATGCCTTTTCTTCCAACTCTTTTGTAGTCGATGTCTTCATCTATGCTTTCAACACAATACATTCACTACATTTATTGAAGTTAGTGTTCTTTGAGAATGCCACATCTGGAAAATGAGTATTCCAAATCTTGCTCATTGTTGGTTGTGATATTGATGGAAAATTGAGCTCTTGAAGAGCCTCATTGATCTCTTTTAACAAAGAACTTTTGGTGTACGTTGATGGAAACAATCTTAAAGGAGCAGACATTCCATCTTCTTCAACTTGTCATGTTTGGTTTGGTGAAAAATCTGAATTATCCATTACAATTTTGTGCAATATTTCTACGGATGCCACAATATGTGCAAGTGCTTTGCATTTGTTGGTGTTACCATGGATTCCTTTGACATGTCCTTGTTGAAAATTATGTTGGTAAGTATAGAAGGTGCTTTGAGGAATATTATGTATCTTGTACCATGCTTTCTTACAAATAATATCTCCATTAAACCTCATGTCCTTTACTTTCCTAGCAGTAGGAGGTAGGCCATGGCCATGGCTCTTTGACATGATTGTGTTGGAAAGGAGTGAATTCAAGACAAATTCCCTAATGCCATTTTTATTTAAGAGTTTCATACCCCTTATAGTAGTTGCAATGTCTTTTCTATCCACATGTTGAATACAATCTTGTTTGTATCATTCATCTGCTTCCAAAAGTTGGATTTTTTTATCTTCATCTATTTGTATTTGAAAGTTTCCATCTTTTTTTGTAGCCACAACTCGTTTAATCCTTTTATATGGCTTCATTGCGTGCATAGCAATTGAGTCTAGATATTTGTCATTATAAATATCACCATCCCATGTGTTTAAGAAACTTATTTCCTCTATAATATCCCATACCGCCATTTCCTTAGGTGCCTCCTTGAAATTTTCTTTCACCCTTAAAATCTCACCTTCATTGTACACCAACTTATTTATTAGCCATCTAACCCAACAATGTATAGACTTATCCGCAATCCTACATCTTTCACAAATTCTATCTATGTCTTCCACAAAACATTGAATTCCTTTTCACCTAACATTTCACCCTCAACCATGTCATCCTCACGGACATTAACTATGCTCATTTGGCAATGCACATGCTTGTTCCCGTGCTTTCATGTGTAAGAGAAACATTTTTACATGTGAATGTAAGCCTATGTTGGGGAGTATTTACTGGATGATCATGACAATGAGTTTCCAAATCTGATTCTTGCCAAATATCATAAGATCCCAATGCACCCCCTAGTGTATTCTCAAATCCTGTTGGATGTGGCAGAAGAGCATCATGTTTTAATACCTTCTCCATGTTAACCACTATATATAATTTATTTACCATCCTTCCATGCACTTTTTGACCAATATGTGTATTGAATATGGAGCCTTCACCCACCTTCACTCCACATTGCAAAAGATCTACCTTGGTCTCCAATAGAAAATGCAGAAGAGACATTTGCACCTATACAACAAATTAAACAAACTTAGTATTTGCTCAAATAAACAAACAATGTACTATCAAAAACACTTAACATGTGCTTCAAGATTTTGATTTACCTTTGTTATGCCTCAAATCTATGATCTTCCATGGATGTAAGTCCCTTTCATCAACATCTTCCACAATCAAATGTGGTTCAATGAAATCAATTATCAAAACCATAACATATCCTACATTAAGCCTTTCTCCACCATAAGTAGTTTTCAATCTAACGAAACCACATCATCATCGATCACATTGCACCGTGATGGAAATCTAACTGGAGTTAGATTTTTTCCTTAAATCATTGCATGGTGAGTGAAATCTAATGTATGTTAGCTTTCATAATGTTATTTCCATCTCGCATAACCACATTGTCATCAACCACAATGCACCAGATGGAAAACTAGCTAGAGTTAGCTTTCGTTCTTAAAACATTGCACGGTGAGTAAAGCTAATATATGTTAGTTTTCATAAGGTAGTTTTCCATCTAACACAACTACATTGTTATCAAATACATGACACTATGATGGAAATGTAGCTGGAGTTAGCTTTCCTTCTAACAACATCCCACTATAAAGGAAAGCTTATGTGTGTTAGCTCATTACACCATGATGGAAAACTAGCTGGAGTTAGCTTTCATTTTAACAACATGGCACGATGAGTGAAAGCTAATATGTGTTAGCTTTAATAAGGTAGTTTTCCATATAACTCAAGAACATTGTCATCAAGCACATTGCACTATGTTGGAAATCTAGCTGGAATTAGCTTTCATTATTAAATCGTTGCACGGTAAGTGAAATCTAATGTGTGTAAGCTTTCATAGTGTATTTTTCCATCCAACACAACCACATTGTCATCAATCACAATGCACCATAATAGAAATCTAACTAGAGTTAGCTTTCATTCTTAAAAAATTGCACGGTGAGTAAAGCTAATGTTTGTTACTCTTCATAAGGTAGTTTTTCATCTAACATAACCACAATTTCACCAAACACATTACACCATGATGGAAATCTAGCTGGAGTTAGCTTTCCTTATAACAACATGGCACTATAAGAGAAAGCTTATGTCTGTTATCTCATTACACCATGATGGAAATATAGTTGAAGTTAGCTTTCCTTTTAAGAACATGGCACGATGAGTGAAAGCTAATGTGTGTTAGCTTTCATAAGGTAGTTTTCCATGTAACAGAACCACATTGTCATCAATCGTAATGCACCATGATGGAAATCTAGCTGGAGTTAACTTTCATCCTTAGCTCATTGCACAAAGAGTGAAATCTAATGTGTGTAAGCTTTCATAGTGTATTTTTCCATCTAGCACAACCACATTGTCATCAATCGTAATGCACCATGATGGAAATCTAGCTGGAGTTAGCTTTGATTTTTAAAACATTGCACGGTGAGTAAAAACTGATGTATGTTAGCTTTCATAAGGTAGTTTTTCATCTAACACTGCCACATTGTCATCAATTACATTACACCATGATGGAAATCTAGCTAGAGTTACCTTTCCTTCTAACATAGTACTATGAGTGAAAGCTCATGGGTGTTAGCTCATTAGACCATTTTGAAAATCTAGTTGGAATTACCTTTCTTTTTAACATGGCAGGATATGTGAAAGCTAATGTGTGTTAGCTTTGATAAGGTATTTTTCTATCTAACACAATCAAATTGTCACATTGCACCATGATGGAAATCTAGCTGGAGTTAGCTTTCAACCTTAAATCATTGCACGGTGAATGAAATCTAATGTGTGTTAATTTTGATAATGTAGCTTTCCATTTATCACAACCATGTTGTCATCAATCAGAATGCACCATGTTGGAAATATAGCTAGAGTTAGCTTTTGTTCTTAAAACGTTGCATGGTGAGTAATAACTAATCTGTGTTAGCTTTCGTAAGGTAGTTTTTCATCTAACACAGCCACATTGTTATCAAATACATTACACCATGATGCAAATCTAGCTAGAGTTAGCTTTCATTCTAACAACATGGCACGATGAGTGAAAACTAATGTGTGTTAGCTTTCATAAGGTAGTTTTCCATCTAACACAACCATATCGTCATCGATCACATTGCACCGTGATGGAAATCTAGCTGGAGTTATCTTTCATCCTTAAATCATTGCACGATGAGTGAAATCTAATGTGTGTTATCTTTCAAAATGTAGTTTTCCATCTAGCACAACCACATTGTCATCAATCACAATGCACCATGATGGAAATCTAGCTAGAGTTATCTTTCATTCTTAAAACATTGCACGGTCAATAAAGCTAATGTCTATTAGCTTTCATAAGGTAGTTTTCCATCTAACACAACCACAATGTTATCAAATACATTACACCATGATGGAAATCTAGGTGGAGTTAGATTTCCTTCTAACAAAATGGCACTATAAGGGAAAGCTTATGTGTGTTAGCTCATTACACCATGATGGAAATCTAGCTGGAGTTGGCTTTCATTTTAACAACATGGCACAATGAGTGAAATCTAATGTGTGTTAGCTTTCATAAGGTAGTTTTCCATGTAACATAACCACATTGCCATCAAGCATGTTACACCGTGTTAAAAATCTAGCTAGAGTTAATTTTCATCCTTAAATCATTGCATAGAGAGTGAAATTTAATGTGGGTAAGCTTTCATAGTGTTTTTTTTCATCTAGCACAACCACATTGTCATCAATCACAATGCACCATGATGGAAATCTAACTGGAGTTAGCTTTCGTTCTTAAAACATTGCATGGTGAGTAAATCTAATGTCTGTTAGCCTTTATAAGGTAGTTTTCCATCTAACACAGCAACATTGTCATCAAATACATTACACCATGATGGAAATCTAGCTAGATTTATCTTTCCTTCTAACAACATGGCACTAAAAGGGAAAGCTTATGTGCGTTAGCTCATTACATCATGATGGAAATCTAGCTGGAGTTAGCTTTCCTTTTAACAACGTGGCATGATGAGTGAAAGCTAATGTGTGTTATCTTTCATAAGGTAGTTTTCCATGTAACACAATCACATTGTCATCAATCACATTGCGTCGTGTTGGAAATCTAGCTGCAGTTAGCTTTCATCCTTAAATTGTTGCACGGTGAGTGAAATCTAATGTGTGTAAGCTTTCATAGTGTAGTTTTCCATCTAGCACAGCCACATTGTCATCAATCACAATGCACCATGATGGAAATCTAGCTGGAGTTAAATTTCATTCTTAAAACATTGCACGGTGAGTAAAAGCTAATGTTTGTTAGCTTTCATAAGGTAGTTTTTCATTTAACACTGCCACATTGTCATCAAATACATTACACCATGATGGAGATCTAACTGAAGTTAGCTTTTCTTCTAACATGGCACTATGAGCGAAAGCTTATGTGTGTTAGCGCATTACACCATTATGAAAATCTAGCTGGAGTTAGCTTTTTTTTTAACAACATGGCACGATGAGTGAACTTATCATTACCAAGTGGATTTGTCATTATGTCAATAGTTTGCTCTGTTGTAGGACAATAATAAAAGAAAATGTATTGATTATCAACCAACTATCTGATGTAATTGTGATTAACTTCAATATGCTTAGTTATGGCATGATAGACTGAATTTTTCACCATTTTGAGAGCACTTTGATTGTCACAGAAAAGTGAGGTTAGCACTGCTTGCTCAAGTTGAAGATCAACCAATATTCTTCGTAACCACATTGCCTCACAACCTCTATTGAAGTCTGCCTTGTATTTTATGTCAATGGAGGATAAGGTAACTGTAGGTTGTAGCTTACTTTGCCATAAAATTTCCTTCCTAAACCAAGAGTGAACATATAACCTTTTTCTGACTTCCTTGTATCAACTGATCCAACCCAATTCAAATCAATATGCTTTGCTATCATGGATTCAACAGATCCCTGATATAGAATTTCAAAGTCAAGGGTCCCTTTGAATATTGACGGACTCATTTTGCAACTTGCCAATGTAACTCTTCAGGATTACACATGAATTGAGAAAGAGACAAAGCACTGCAAAACATAGATCCGATTGGGTGGTAGTAAGATAAATCAAACTATCAACCAATTGCCAATACAATGATTCGTTGACTAGTGGTGAGTCCGTGTAAGATGAGAGTTTTATGCCAAATTCCATAGGTGTAGATTTAGGATTAAATTCAGTCATTCAAAATTTTTTGAAGAGTGCTTTGGCATACTTGACTTGTGATAAAAATATAGTGTGCTTAGATTGCCAAAATTCTACACCTAAACAATAATGAAGCAGGCTGTAATCAGTAATTTCAAAAGTAGATCAAATATCAAATTTCACCTGTTGAATCTTATTGGCACTTCTTTTGGCAATGGGAAGACTGTCAACATAGACAAAATAAATTCACTATATCATCGTCATTGTTTATGATGTAGCAAGTGGGCTCATAATAGGTTTTTCTAATTCTAGAATCTCTAAGGTATCGATCAAGTTTGAAATACCAGGCTTGAGGAGCCTGCTTGAGTCCATACAAGGACTTTACCATCCATACAAGGACTTTACATCTGTTAGAATAATCAACCCATAGTATTTACCCACTTAGACATTATTTCATTTATTTTGTCTTATTTGCCTAGTCCATGAGTCCCACAATGTGCAAGTTGCTAATTGCCTATCCGTAGAGGTCAAACTTGCCATTATTGACTCATGGAGCACTTGGGAAATCCTTGGGAATAAAATATACTTTATTCCTGGCCTCCTAGGCGCCCTTCTACTTTTTTTGCTTTATTGCCTACTTTTTCAGTGTTTTAAGGCACATAGGAAAGCAAGACTAGGTGAGGTGAATCTGCTTTGTTGCCTCTTCCTCCTCCACTCTTTCCTCCATGGAAAAGCATGTATGAGCTGCCATTTGACCACTCTTTATCTTTCCCATGCGCCCTTGCTAATTCGTGGGGTCCTTGATAGATTTGGGATCAGCTTTTTACACCTATGGGGGATTTGCCTATTTTCGGTAAGCCTGCTTTATGCTAGATTTGGATGCTTCCTTATGCATTCTATTTGCTCATGTATTCTATATATTCAACAGCCTATGTTTTTACAGGGTTGGCTATTGTACACTCAGTTAATATAATTTTGTGTTACAGCTCCATATTCAGTCTCCATTGTTGATAATTTTGCATGATCAATTGTTAATTGTTGTGGGTGAAATTAATCTACTGCAGGCCTGAATTTCTACATGGTATCATAGCCATTGTAGGTTGTTACTCTCCTCCAAAAATTGTTTTGCAGGTTCGACATCAAGACTGGGATCCTTCTACTGACAGCCGGGACAGATTTTCTAAAGCTATGGATTCACAGAAAACTATCCTCACTCCCTTCAACTCTTTTGAATGGAAAGCAGAGATGGAGATCTTATTGAGAGCAAAAGGCCTCTACAGGGTGACTATGGCTACAGAAGCAGAGCCCAATGCTGCTGCAGAGAAGATCAAATGGCACAATCGGAGAGATGAGGCTTATGGCCTCCTATGTCTTAGTATTTCCGAAGACCTCCTTTTCCATCTCGATGGATTGACTTCACCGGATCAAGTATGGGAGAAACTTTCTGAACTCTTTGGAAAGACAGATGAGATGAGGGGACACCAGATTGAAAATGAGCTGATCTCCCTGAGTCCCAGTAATTCTGAATCCCTGCAGCTATATTTCTCCAAGTTCAAAGCACTAGTTTTGCAGCTGAAACAGTGTGGTATTGAAAAGAAAGATGAGCAGCTCGTATTGTCCATCCTCTGAAAGCTAGGGCCTTATGACTCAGTCATTGTTTCGACCTTCTATGCCACAAAACTCACAGCTCGAACCTGGAAGATGCCTAGCCTTGCATATTTCATGGAATCTCTCACACAGGAACAAGACAAGCTGGTGATGATGGGCACCATCAAACCTTCCAAAGACCAAGCTCTGTTTGCTGGAGATTCGAAGGTGGATTCAAAAAGCAAGAAGAAAGCTAAAAATCCACCTAAGAAAGGAAGAGACAAGAAGCAGTCTCCAGAGGATAAACAACGTCCCAAGAAAAATACCCAGAAGAAGAAAAACAAAGGTGATATGAACAAGTGCTCATACTACAATAAGGGAAATCATACTGAAAGCTCTTGTATGAAAAAGTAGATAG
>LPNX011167512.1:258449-278946 GCA_001517045.1 Pseudotsuga menziesii | reverse complement strand
CTTGTTCAACCAAGACGGGTTCACCTAGTAGCTGCAAAACATGTGATGAGATATCTAAAAGGGACTATAGACTTTGGTCTATACTATGATGGTAGCCATAAGTATAGATTGTATGGCTACATAGTTGCAAATTGGGCTGGAAGTATCTCAGACAGGAAAAGCACATCAAGTATATGCTTTTGGTCTGCTATGAGTTCATGGTTTAGCAGGAAACAGTCCAGTGTTTCTCTTAGCATGGTTGAAGCAGAATACATAGCAGATTGCTCTACTAAGTTGTGAAGTCATATGGCTTCAGAAGATGATATCAGGTCTCCTTGACCTGAAGATGGACACTACAATGATTCTATATGATAACCATAGTTGTGATGACAAAGGACCCTGTGTTCCGACGTAACACGTAGAAATCCGGTATTTCTACATACAAGATAAGATGCAGATGATGATACTGTAGATGCAGATGATGGTGATTTAGTATTTCTATACTGAATATATAGATGATGATGATTTCAGTATTCCCATACTAAAGATATAGATGATATTTCAGTATTTACATACTGTAGATACAGATGATGGTGATTCCATATTTCTATACTGAATATATAAATGATGATGCTTTCAGTATTCACATACTGGAGATACAGATGGTGATAGATCAGTATTCAGATACTGAAGATGTAGATGATGATGTACCGACGAAGCCTCTGCCTCGAGTAGAGTTTGAACACTTTCGAGACAAGCTTGGTGTTGTTCGGAAAGACCTTCCTCGAAAGGGGGAGTAGTGATGTTGCAGTGGGATTGTATCATCCCTGGGCATTTTCCCTAAAGTGATCCAGAGACCTTGGTCCTCGAGAATGAAGAGGGATTGTATCATCCCAGGACATCTTTCCATAATAGATCCGGTGACCTCGGTCATCGAGAACGTGATGGGATTGTATCATCCTTGGTCACCTTCCCTAAAGTGATCCAGAGACCTCGGTCTTCGAGAATGAAGAGGGATTGTATCATCCTGGGACATCTGTCCATAATAGATCTGGTGGCTTCAGTCCTCGAGAATGTGGTAGGATTGCATCATCTTTGGACATAGTCCTAAAGTGATAGGGAGTGATTATCCCATAATTGTATCCGGTGACTTCGGTCGTCGAGAATGTGGTAGGATTGCATCATCCTTGGACTCAAGTCCTAAAGTGATAGGGAGTGATTATCCCGTAATTGTATCTGGTGACTTCAGTCATCGAGAATGTGGTAGGATTGCATCATCCTTGGACTCAAGTCCTAAAGTGATAGGGAGTGATTATCCCGTAATTGTATCTGGTGAATTCGGTCGTCGAGAATGTGGTAGGATTGCATCATCCTTGGACTCAAGTCCTAAAGTGATAGGGAGTGATTATCCGTAATTGTATCCGGTGACTTCGGTCGTCGAGAATGTGGTAGGATTGCATCGTCCTTGGACTCAGTCCTAAAGTGATAGGAACTGATTCTCCCGTAATCAATCCGGTAACTTCAGTTGTCGAGAATGTGGTGGGATTGTATCATCCCTGGACTTTAAGTCCAAAAGTGATCCAAATACTTTTTGTCTTTGAGTTGTGGATTGCAGGTTGTTGCTGATGATGATGATGACATATGGATTGAAAGATCAGAGGATGATGATGATGACGTACTGATCTAAAAGATCAGAGTATGATGATGATGCACTATGATTATGACGTTTCTGATCGAAAGATCAGAGTATGATGATGATGTTTCTATGTTGATGATGTTTCTGATCGAAAGATCAGAATGTGATGATGATTATGATCGACAGATCAGAATATGATGATGATGATGTTGCTACTGATCGAGAAGTCAAAGTACTGAAGATTTTGCTGCTGATCGAAAGGTCAAGGTGCTGAAGATGTTGTTGTTGATCGAAAAGTCAAAATGTTGAATATGTTGCTGATCAAAAGGACAAAATGCTGAAGATATTGTTGCTGATCGAAAAAAAAAAATCAAAATGCTAATGATGATCTTGCTGATCAAACAGTCAAAGTGATGAAGATGTTGTTGATTGAAAGGTCAAAATGCTGAAGATGTTGTTGCTGATCGAACAGTCAAAGTGCTGAAGATGTTGCTGATTGAAAGGTCTAAGTGCTAAAGATGTCGTTGCTGATTGAAAGATCAAAATACTGAAGATGTTGCTGATCAAAGATTGAAGATATTGTTGATGATGAAGACTGAAGATTGAAGATGAAGACTACATGATGTTGAAAAGCTTCCAATGATTTATAGATGTGTTACCCTGCTGATGTTGATGATGTCCGCTATCTCTACTCTTGTTGTTGTTGATGTAGAATACCCTTCTCGTTAAGGGGGAGTGTTGAAATATTGTAACTTCGAAGAATATTCTTTATGTATCTTTTGTGGTCCCCAATGGTCCAACCGGGAGAACCACTTGTACTACATTGTACCCTGATGCTCCTAATCGGAAGAACTAATAAGAGTCATGAGGTAGTCCCCTCTAATTATAAAGGTGGGTCATCAGCACCCCAGTGTGGTTACTTGAGCCTACATGTGTAACTCGATCCTACATGAGTTAACTTAAGCCGACATGTTAATTGAGTAAACTTTAAGTAAACGGATGAATATAAATAGAGGTGTAGTGCTCCTCATTTGAGACACACACACTCACTTGGAATAGCGCACTTGTGGAGGAGAGAAGTTGCTGGAGAAGGAGGAGAATTAGGTTTTTGATCTCCTTGTTGGTTTTACCTTTTTCCCTTTTGGGGAATCTATATTGAGGAAGCTTTTGCTAGGTTTTTCCCTTTAGGGTTTTCCCAGGATAAATCTGTGTTGTTCTTGTGATGCTGTTTCTTTCAGTGGTCCTGTTTTATATGCTTTTATTATGAAAAATGAAATGATATACTGATGTCTTAGTTAAGCATATGAAAATTTAACACATTCTATGTGCACCAAAAGGGACACATAGTAGGGCAAGCGAGGATGATTTCCTGCGGTTTCAAATTTGATCACTGAGGAAGAATCATATCCATTCACACCAAGGGTAGAAAGCAATGCCTTCCTTTGTGAAGGACAACTCTGAAGCACTTCCAATGTAGACATCACACAAGGAGTATGGCCCAAGTCCTCGACAACTGAATAATTCTGGGTGGCTCGGGCATTTGGATTATGCCCCGAATGCTTAAGGAATCCCTTAGGAATGTGAGGTGTAGCCTCAAGTTTATCCACAGGTTTCTCAATGCGCAAAGGGGTTCCTGGTGGATCAGGTTCTTTGCTTGGGCTGGGTTGTGACGAACTATAATCTTTCGCACGAGTCACAACCTTGGCAACACGAACCATGTTAATGCACCCACGAGCACTAGTATCTGGTGGATCATTCTCACTGGATTGGTCATGGGACTTCAAGTTCATATTCTGGTTATTTGGTAAAGGGTTCGTTAGCACAGCTGGGCCTTGTGCTAAGAATCTCTAAGCTTCATCCATCCAAGGGCACAAGTAAGTGAGGTGATCATCCTTACATAGCTTGCAAGGGAATTTAACCTTACGTTTCGCTTGCTTGTCCCCCCCAGCATTCTTACCGTTCTTGTCATTATTGGTAGCATTCTCATTCTTATTCCCACCCTTTTGATTATTATTCTTGCCCTTTCTTCTATTCCGTCCGGGCTGCTGGTTACCCTTCTGGTCCGATGATTGCACAGAAAGTACATTCGCCGTTTGGGCGGGTTGAGACGAAGCCGTAGCTTGTCCCGAAGTAGATTGGTTGAGTCACAAATGACTAACTTGTTTTGCAACAAAATCCATGGGTTTCGCACTTGCATAATTCCATTAGCATGTGGTCCAGGTTTGACTTTGGGATCGAAACTGGAACGAGGAGCGTTGGGAATAATCTCATACAACAAATCGGACTGAGCATAGATCAAATCTAGTTCCTGTGCCCTAAAGATCGCTTGTTCCTCATTCTGCACTCTAGATGTGGAAAAATCCTTCGCTATATATGGAAATAATGACTTGAGGAACCACTTGAGAAGGAACTCTGGCAGTATAAAGGCTTTAATTAATATCTTCTGTCTACGCCACTCCTGAATTGGATCAGAAATATGGGTGGCTTTATCTTACCGAAATGTCGACAAGAGTTCAGTACCAACATCATAGCACACTGTTAGCTGGAAGTGATTAAGGAAAGTCATCGCAAGGTCGTCGAACAAAGTGAAAGCACCCTTAGGTAACTCTATATACCATTTCGCAGCAGGCCCTGTAAGGGTGTATTGAAATAGTCTCAAACGGATCGAGTCCTGATGTAACGAATTCGAAGAGAACTAAAGGTGAAACGTAGTAACGTGTTCACTCGGATCCTCTCCCGATTTGCCTTCGAACTTAGGTATATCCAAAGGAAGCTTGGTAGGGACATCCGGCCATGTAGGGTCATGAGCCACGGGATCATTCGTAAGTCTTGATAAGTCAGGAAGGTTAAGCATCATGAGGAAAGGGAGCCTAGGATGATGAGGTCGATGGACCGCTCCCTGGTTCACATAGGGTTGAGCACCCCCATGGCCTTGGCCATAGTGTCCTCCTCCTATATGACCCATATAGGGTGGCGTGGAAGTACCATAATATGGTGGACCTTGACTAGTAGGAGCTACGAATCCATAATTAGGAGAGTAAGCAGGTTGTTGATACCCACCTTCGTAAGGTGAAGAAACCTGTCCATACTGCGTCCCGTAATAAGGTCCATAGGTCATCACATGCGATGTCCCATGAGACACTCCGTAGGTAGGAATATAAGTTCTGAAAGTAGGGATATACATACCGGAGGTATGGATATATGCCATGGAAGTAGAAATTTGACCTCTAGAAGCATGGACATAACCTCTTGAAGCAATGGGCGGTATGTACACTTGAGACACAATCGGTCTAGTAACTGTAGTACAGACCTAACTCATAGCCATGTGCTGAATCGAAGGACCACGTGGATAAGGTGGAGGATGTACATTTGAAGAAATAGGAACCAAGGATGAAGGAATCTAAGTAATAAGATATGTACTACTACCAATCATCACTTGTCTTGAATCTAGTATCCTAATCAAATCGCTAACCCTAGACCTAGGAGGGAGATAAGACGTAGCTTCCACCACTGGGACGGAAGGTGCAATGTGACTAGTACTCCCAAACCTCTCCGCAAGGTAAGGAATGGGATTTCCCCCAGGCATAGTGTTAGGCTCAAAGTCAGATTTGACATGAAATGTCAAATCATGCATAGGAAAACTAGTCGTAGCATAACTACCGTAGCTAGTGCTAGCAGGTTCAAAGTGATTCTCGGCATCTTTCGGCATTCCATACCGGTAATGTGTCAATGGGGAATCAGCCCTAGGGTGAGTAGGTCTATCATGGAAGGATCCTATCTGGGAAATCACAGGACCAAACTTAGCTAGGTCAGGTGAAGGATCGTACGTAGGAGTAAGTTCCCCATCGTCAATACAAATGGGAGGAGGTGGCTCAGGAATACTCTCTGAATGGTCCTCCATGGTGTGTGAATCAGTGTGTGACATAGTCCGCCTGGACTATCTAGGTCTCTCTCCCAAGGGATGAGGATAAGTAGAAGGCGAAAGACCTGCTAACTAACGAGAATGGCATGGAACCGCACTCGAATCCACAATGACTCAAAAAATATCAAACACTCTCTATTTACGTAAACCCTAGGCCAACTAGCGTGCACAGAGCAATCACTAACAAAATCTAAAGCCAAATGCAAGCAAACAAGGGCTGGATAAGTGAGCACCCGAATGAAGCAGGTATGTCTCACCTAGGATAGGATTGAGACTCCCATACACAACAAGTGGAGGTACGTAACCAATTATTGTGGCCCTTAGCTTCAACGCGTAAAGTGACTGTGCTGTCCAACCCCAACATGGCCGGGATACCTATAGAATAACCTCTACAAGTACCCCCTCGATATCCTAGGTAAGGTCACTAAGGTCACCTCAATATAACCAAAGCCCAGGCAGACAGTCGCAGGTGGGATTGACTATATGGGCAGGGTAGCAAAGCCCGAAACTCTCGAAAGAGCCCCCAGATACGAATACAATCCTGGAAATATCTCCGGTGCTACTCAGTTATGACTAGGGGTCATCCCAATCAATAACTGCTCACACTACCTCATGCTTAACTCCCGTTTGAGAGGAGGATCCTGAGAACGATGGTTATACCAAGGATTTCACACACTCACCTAGACAGACACCTAGATGTTTTTGTTTAGTGATCTTGGAGAATTAACTTACAATGAACTATTCCAAGATCCTAAAACCTAAGCTTGTTGGTGCACCCTAGAAAATAAAAGAGTGTAATTCATTTTTTTTTAGCGTTGATTTTAGTTGGCTTTATTACTCAAAAATAGGATATGGTCATGCAACTAGTGGTGTTATGACGCAACAAGAAGTAAAATGCACACCTTAACAATCAATGCAAATGCATTGTGTCCATGAAAACAGGGTATGTGTACTACGTGAAATGCATAATTCTTCTTCAAATGAATGCAAATTTTCCTATATGAAGACCTAACTAGTACTCCAAAGAAAATCTAGATCTAATGCAAGTACAATGCAAAGTGCAAAATGCAATGCATGATGATAAGCAAATGTTTTTGGATTTTTTGAAAATAAAAGAGATGCAATAAGCAAAAGAATGATTCTACCACCCTCAAACTCTGCAAGCACACATAAACAACATTCAAGCAAAGCACTAAGGTAAAAGAACTCTAATGCACTAATCTCAAACAAAAAATCGAAAATGCCATGACAAGAACTATCCTAAAAAAAAAAATTATGCTAAAAAAATGTTTCTAGTCAGGGACAGTGGTCTAAACAGAATTAGGCAGTACCAAAGGAGACTCAGCAACTAACAGCATTCACCCAGCAACCCGTGTGTATGCGCAGTAAACCCGTGTGTATACGTAGAAATCTCAGAGGAATCTGCGTGTATACGTGACTGTAAATCAAAAACCCGCATAAAGGAAGAAAAAGGTGCATAAAATAAGGCAAACAGGCAGGCTGAGATAGACTTTACACCAATCAGACTCTACCAAGCATACACGCCCCCAGACTCGACACAAAAACAAGAGAGAAAGATCAATTCAAATACATTGAATGCCGATAAAATCACCCCCAAAGGACAACTACTAGGAACTCCCCAGCGGAGTCGCCAATTCTGTTACGGAGAGAAATTCCTATGGCTTGGGGTACCACAATAGACAACTTTGACTCCAGAAATCAATCTTTCCCAATATGCAATAGAAATTAAATGTCTAACACTAAAGGATCAGACCTCGTACCTTATTCCGAACGGTTGAAGTAGATCCCCATTGAGCTTTCCAATCTTCAGCTCGAATTGATATAATACTTCCTCAACAACAAGTAAACAATACAAGCATACTATATATCATGGTGTTAGACCTATTCTAGCATATATAATCAATAATGTAAAATCATTTGACATATACCCATGGATAAAATATTCAATCAAATACACATCATTGGACAGGGAAAGATATTTCTATTAATATAAATCAGAGATTACAAGATAGATACAACCTCTGACGGAACGTCTATGAACCAGAGAAACTGAATCCCCCACTTGGGCCTCCACCACTTCAATCCTCCATCTCTCGATAGAAAGCTCACTAGTAAAAGGCAAGCTTGGGAAGAACACCAAAGTGCTCCAAGGGACAAAGGGATGTAGACTCAAGTATAAGTTCTTGCAACAATGGACTATAGTTTCTTTGCTTCAATTCTCTCTATATGCCTTCAATGTACCAAGGGGTTCCTTATATATCTTTCAAAGGGATAATGAAAGGTCGAATCCATGTGATCTCAAGGCATATGGAAGGCTAGGAGTCATATGAGTCGGATCCATGTCAAGGAAAACTCCAAAAGGATTTGGGTTATGCACACATCCCGATGTACGCGGTTATATAAGTCAAACCCACGTATGTACGCGGTTATCGTGTTAAAAGCCGCGTATGTCATTTTTCATATGGTTTTAGGGATGATCAAGGAAACATCAAAGGACAAAAAATGGTCCATGGGGTCTAAAGAGTCTGCAGCGGGACAGGGGAAGGCCATACAAAGTGTGATTCACCTAGAGTGGTGAAATCTGCTATAACAGTCAGTTCAAACCATTCCACCTCGACATGTGCACTTTTTCAGTGTCTTTCACACCTGGATAGACTTCTCTTAACAAAATCCATAGGGAGCAATGCTATGATTCTAGGAAATATGTGGAAACTCAGCTATTTATGGTCCACAATGGAGGTTTTTGAGGTTTGATGCTATCATGAACAAGGATTTGATACCATATTAAATTTGAGAACCATATATATATAGTCTATGATGAGATCTATTGGAAAGGAATTATGCAATGGAATAATTGAGATCAATATACTCTAAGCAAAGAATTCAAATCATTCCATAGCATAAAAATGGTGGTGATTGCATAAAAATGAAATCATTCCTGAGCATAGTTCATTTTCTATGTCAAGCTCATTAAAAAATGAAATAGATCTCCTCAAGCATAGTTTACCTTCTGGTTTCAAGCTTGCATAAAAATAAAATCATTCCTGAGCATAGTTCATTTTCTATGTCAAGCTCGTTAAAAAATGAAATAGATCTCCTCAAGCATAGTTTACGTTTTGGTTTCAATATTGCATAAAAATGAAACCATGTTCCAAGCATAGTTATCTTCTGTTTCAAGCTTGCGTAAAAATGAAACAGATCCCCTTCCCTTGAGTCAAGTCTTCACTTTAGTGTTAGAACTTGAACCTTCTTTTCACCTTCCTGATTCTCATTCTTCCTACCCCCCTGGTGAACATTTTCACATTAGTAACCAGGTTTTTAGGTTGGGTATGGAAGAAGAATAGTCAAATTAAACGAAGCTTGGGGGCATGTTGAGCCCCTAGCAACCATGCTAGGGGTAAGCTTCACTAGAAATCATGCTGGGGGAAAGATTCCAAACTCTGTATACCATGTTAATGAGATTTTTCAAGCATAGTTTACCCATTGGTTTCAATCTTGCATAAAAATGAAACCAATCCCTAAGCATTCTTTCAACTGATCTTCAAGCTCATTAAAAATAGTAAGATGGTGTTGAGCTTACTTTTCATTTTTCATGCTCTGGTTAAAACATGAAATTTGGTTTGAGCTTAGTTTATTACCTTTTCTTGATCCAGATAACATGAAAAAGTCTAATAGAGTCCTCTTTAAATTCTTTTCGGACTCTTAAAATGTGAAAATATAGTCGAGCCATATTGTCTTCTTCGCGCTCGTTAAAGCATTCAAAGAGTCATCTTTCCGACGGTAGGTTATCTCTTTTTCAGTTTGGATAGACTATTTACGAAAAAGGAACACTCTAGCCAATCATGACTGGAAGAGTTCTCTAAGGTATGATTTTACACTTTTTCGGGCCTTAGGGACTAAATCATATGAAAAAGGACCCTTTTGGAGTCTTCTTCTGTAATCGTTCAGACTCTCTAAACATGAACGATGCCGAGTTTTCTTTCATTGGACTCGTTACATTAAACATTGAAAGACCCATTTTTGGGAACAAACCCCTCCTCTCTCAGGTTCGTAAAACATATGAGTTTGGACTTGTCTTCAGATAAGCTATACCAAGTGTTTGTTACCCTCTTTGAAATCGTAAAACTGAAAAGAGGCACTCATCGATCATCATGGGGAAAATGGGAAGGGGGTCATTTTTCAAATAAATGGTAGTAGTTTGTTGTTACCTTTGAACATGGCACTTGTCTGCATATCATGTCAGTCAATTGGGTATTTAGCTGATCTTCGTGATGATCCACTTTCATGGGTCATGCCACTCCTTTTAGTCTTTCAAAAGAGTGCATTTTCCACTGTTGCATTGTGTATTTGTCCTATTCGGTCATGCTTCCAAGTATTTTTTCGTGCCGCCCTATGTTCAAAGGGAAGTTGAATAATTTTTTCCTCTACAGTCAGAACAGTATCTGTGTTAGTACTTTTTGAGTTAGCCCTATGGTTACTACATTCACATCATTCCAGAACTATGTTTCGAGTTTCTTGTCGTTGATGTGGGACTCATCATGGACCTCCTTTGACAAGACTACTCCCATCGACATCAGCTCATCATCTGGGAACTAGTCTTAGAAACAAAAACTTGGTACCTTGAGATCTGTATGCCTTAATGACAGATTCTCTCACTCTCGACATAGGTTCACATCATTGACCTTTGATCGATAGAATCGACTGGGTGTTCAACATAAGGACATGATCTATTCACACTCAGTAGATTGTACTAGGGTACTTTGGGAATCATTGACATCAATGGTGATCTCCCTCGCACTTGTTAACAGTTCACATCATTGACCAGTAATCAAGTGGTTTCTACCATGTTCGACTTCAGATCATTGTAATCACATTGATAGAATCATACTTTGTGGAAGATGAGACGAAGACCCTGGGTATTTGTTTAAAGTGCTCATTGCTTTTCCTCAGGTTGTGATGGAGTTGTGTATATCTATCATGGATCCACATTTGTATGGTCATGGCTATGCTAAAATTTGCATCTAAATGACATAGATCTACATTGTATGTCTGGTAGCTATGTCCAAGTCTGAGTCCTCTATCACATGGATCTACGTTTTATTATAGTAGCCATGCTTATTTATTCCTCCCATGGATTTTCCTTGTATTGGTTTGCAGCCATGAGTTGGTTACTTATGTCTATAAGTCAAAAATATTGTTGTACTACAGATGCCTACTTGACGACATGCTCCGATCGAGCTAACATTTTCACCTCGTAGCGACAACTTGTTCTCTCAAAGCTCTCATTTATCATATCCCTCTAAGATTCATGCTTTGGGGGCCATCCTGTTATACCAAAATCCTATCACCACCATGTGATAAGATCCTTGACTTACATATTTTCCCTTAATCCCAGCACTTGGAGAGAAAACCCATGTTGTTTGTCAATCTTTCATCTCAGCACCGCACTTTCCCTATTAACCATGAGTGGTACCTTGCTCGCATTGCCTATATCTTGTTCACCATAAGTGGTGCCACCACTTATAGCCTTTGGTTCATAAGCATTTTTAACTTGAACCGCTCTATCATAAGAGGCAAAAAGCGGTACCCTGGGTAAAATGGGAAAAATAGAGGTTTCTCGAGGCTTTTAGATCATGAGCCTCATGTCATCTCTTATCCCTAACATTGTGGGTCAGTTGAGTTTGATATCCCCCATCATAGGATCTTGGAATCCACCTCATCCATAAATATCTCAACCATTCCCATCCATTGAGCCTTATAAATACAATCTCATGTCCATGGTTGAAGGGGAGAACTTTAGAGGTATTGTTATGCTATTGGATTGACCACTTGGCCCAAGCCATTTGAGAGCATAGAGAGTAAAGTTGGAGCTTATGGGGATGAAGTGTTGGTTTCATGGAGATGCACGTCAACACTAAGGCTTAATTGGTTGTAAAATTCTCCATTCATCTTATTGCAAAGCTGATTTCTGTCCCACATTACTATTGTTTTTATTTCGCATGTAAATGTTGTTGGCTTCCTTAGTCACTGACATAGATAAATAGATTATGTTCTGGTAGATTTGATGTGTTTATGTGTTTGATCATTACAGGTACACATGTTCACTATCGAAGCAGCATTCCAGATATCTACAAGATCCAGGGAGGGTCTTCATCCTTTGTCGTTCACTCATTTGTTTTGGATCTGAACCATTCAGACCAAAGGAACAACTTCTGTCCGTAAAAGGTGAAATATTCTTACTTACAAATCTGGTGACTCCACTGGGGAATGAATATACATGTCAGTTGATCTGATCTTCCTCATTTCTTCAACTCTTGTCTGAATCTAGGCTCCTTCTCCAACTCTCTTAAGTCAGATCTGATCTTTTTTTGACTTGATATACCATTCTCCTTGGTGTTTTGGATTTATAAAGGGAACCACGCTTATGCAGTTGGCAAGAAGTGGTGCCACCGCCTGAACCCTATTAGCAGCACATGGTGCCACCACCTGAGTCAGTGCAGTGCTAGTTCAGAACCACTCTATCGAGACCCCTGCAGCGCAGTGCCAAGTAAGCATCATTCCAAGACCTCTTTTTTCTCATTTTTTGCAAAACATTTGAGTTGATTTCCTTTCAGTCCTGCACTGTCATGCTTGTGTGTTAGAATCTGATGCTTGTGGTTTGAAATTTTATGGTTAAATATTGGTTTTATTGGAAAATTCAAAAGCTAGATTAGGCTTATTGATTGTTCATTCACTTTTGTGCTCGTTGGTTGTGTTTATGAAAGGACTTCTTGTTTTTTGAAAAGCTCAGGGTGTTAGTAAGATCTCTTTTCATCTCTGTTACATAGACTGAAAGAAAGACATTTGATTAGTGTCTAATTTTCACTTCTTGTTTGCATAGAGAACTTCTTCCTCCTCCTTTAAAAAAGAAAATTTTTGACTGAGATTAAGTTGCCATTATCGAGCATTAGACATTGGATTTCTGATTGGCCTCATGAGCTTTCAAGATCTTTATGTTCTTTTGTCTCCTATGCATTTAGTACTATCTCATCAAAATAAAAATATGGCAGTTTTAAGTTATATTTGCCTATGTTTTAAGAAAAATTGAAAATTAGAGTGCATATGCATGTAGTGTGCTTCTTGTTTTTCTTTTAGGAAAAGAGATTCTTCCCCTTCTTATTGATTTTAGAAAAGAGAAATCAGTTTGGAAAATGTTGCTTGTCTTTGATTTTGTGTTCAAGATTGTTGTTTGGAAATATTTTTGGTTTTGGAACAAAAGAAAATACCCTCTTTCCCTCCCTTAAGTAGGCATACTGAACGGTAAAGTGAAATATTTGCATACGCATATTGCATGGTTTTACTTTTTCTGTCAAAACACCATGCATTCACCTAACCATCCACTTTAAAATTAACGGTAGTTATAGAATAAAATTTACATATCAATTGGAGTGATAGGTTAGAGATGTGTTCGGGCGTCGTTAAGCATAGGATCTGTCATTATTTGTCCACATTACATCCCGTGACTTGAACGGTTCTTCCACGTACCATCGATATATCGAACGGCCTTTCACGTACCCTTGAGGTATATAGAAAGGTACTTCACATACTCGATTGTATATCAGAAGGCCCCTTGTGTGTAGTTATGCATTAGACAACACTATTACCGATTCGAGCTCCCACATACCTTGAGTGTATTGGGAGACCCCACTAGGATACCTTATCCATCTGAGAAAATCCCTTTGGCCATCTTGCTTGGAGCCATACACTGAAAATAGCATTCGGGGAGATTACTACACACATACCCTAGAGGTATATCGCGAGTGGCACCTTCTTGACAATCTTGGTGAGAGACCTGACTATATGAACTCCACCTATCATTTTAAGTGTGTTTGTTTGACCTATAGCCTATTTAGAGAAAAATTTTGGTGTGTTTTCTAGTTTTTTAGACCCTAGGTTAGATGGGAATTGTACAAACTGGCTGCGTTAAGACAGTCCAGAAGAGTACGGGGCTTTCCCCCCGATTTTATTCCTGGTTTAGGAGAAAATCCAATGGAAGCTATCAACCAAGGAGCTGCTACCACCTCCCAAGTGGGAGATAATGTGGTTGCAAAAAGTGGAGGACCATATTATTCACACTCGCCTCCCTTGGTCCAGCAACCTTCTTAGGGAAATAACTCATTCCATTCTGCCATAGAAGGTCATGTTGATGATACTACCCATTCGGATTATGGTCCCAATGCTCCATTTTGGGATATACCTCTATAGGACAGGACATTGCCTCATTTGGCACCCATTTAAGCTCTCCTGGAGAAGTTTCTCTAGATGAAGAAGAACATAGACAATACCATGCAGCTAGTCTCCGTGCTCAGGAGATTAAAAGAAAAATAGATGACATATTGGGCACACCACCATCACATTCCACAATTGTTCCTATGGGATACCGTTCACTTGCTGATTCTATGAGACCCATTGAACCGATTATAGATCGCACAGTAACACCACACAACCCAGGTCAAACTACCACCCCCACCACCTCCTATGTTATGAATGTTCCCAATCTTCCTAGGTCTTCTATACCTGGGACCCAACCTTTAATTCATGTTTCGTCATTACCTTTTAGTGCAAGGGGCAACCCCCGACATGACCTACGTTATCTAGCACCAGAATTGTACCTAGTCAAGGACAAACCTATAATATAGAACCATCTACAGTTTATGTCCCTCCCACCCATACTAATGTGGTTAATCCTCCATCCAGTTCGGGTCAGCCCTTGGGGGCACAACCTGCAACCATTCAATCTTCTAGAGGTTATGGTTATCAAATACCTATAGGGAACATTAATTATCCCCCTATTCCTATAAGAATGCCTTATGCTGGAATTCCATACCCTAGTAATACTTTCACACCATGGGGGCAGCCTAACTTGGTCTTACATGCCAGCTATGGGAGGGATACCCATACATACTACGTGGGGTTCCCGAGAACCACCTCATGGTGGTCCTCCCCCTGGGGGGCCTAGTGGTCTCGAAGGGCCTAGTGGATTTCATCCTTATGGTCCTAATGGTCTTGGTGGTCCTAGCGAGCCTAGTGGCTTTCCCCCTAATGGCCCTGGAGGGTCTAGTGGCCCTCCTCCTAGTGGTTTCGAAGGCTCTAGAGGTTTACCTCGTAGTTGCCCTGGAGGGTCTAGTGGTTCTCCTTCTATGGTATTGGTGGTACTGGTGGTCCTAATGGTCCTGGTGTTCCCAGGGGCCCTGGTGGTCCTCCTCCCGAAGGCCTTAGTGGTCCTAACAGTCCTGATCCCGGAAATCAACCCCCTACAGGTAGATTTTCTATTAGTTCTTCCTCACAACAACCTATCTATGAGTCCACTTACGGTCCTACTAGTAATTATATGCCATATCAATATTACCAGTATGTGCAACCTAACTATCATTTACCTTTCCTAACAACTTTGGACTTACCTGACTTGTCCAAGTTAATTAATGATCCCATTCGAGCAAACCCCTCATGGCCTCCCATTCTGGTAAAGTTACCATCAGACATCCCAAAGTTCGATGGGAAGTAGGGAGACCATCCGAAAAACCATGTTATGACATTCCATTGGTGGTGTTCTTCAAACTCCCTCATGGATGATTCAGTTCAGTTACGACTTTTTCAGCGAACATTAACTAGTACAGCCGCGAAGTGGTACATTGAACTCCCACAACATTCGTTTGTGGATTTTGGCTCATTGGAAACCGTGTTTCTTACACACTTTCAGCTCCTTATCCATTATGAAACGGGTACTAATCTATTAACCTCTTTGTGACAGAACACCTCCACCCACATATCTAATCATATCCATGAGTGGAGAAGGTGGAGAAGGCTTATTAACACCCCTATTCTAGATCAGTTATTAGCTGATTGGTTTACCAAATATTTGTTGCCTCCAATTTCCTGAGATGTGGATATGGGCGGTGTTGTTACTGAAGAGAAGGATATTAGTCAAGTCCAGTATCTAGACTTGGTCTATTCCTAGTCTGGAACTCTTTATGACTTGATTCCTCGAGCTCCTCACCCAATCACCGATCCCACCAAGCCACTAGTAGAAGTACCTGTTGATGGGATTGTTGGTTCAATCTAGTCCCCGTCGGTAGCAAAACCTACCAAGTAACCCTAGACTACCACCCCTACCCCTTCGACTCCTAAGGTTTCTGCCAAGGTCAATTCCATTCAAAGTACTCAAACCTCGGGCAACAATAAAAAGAAGGGTAAAAATAAGAATAAAAAACCCAGAAACCAACAGGAGAATCCAAGACCAACCAACAGTAATAACGATAAAGGGAAAAGAAAGGCAAAATATCCATGTCTGCTATGTAGAGGTGACCATTTCTCAAAAGAGTTTCCCCGTCGAGACAAATCTCCCAATTTGTAAAATCAAATCCTGCACCCGTAGTACTCACAGATCCTTTTCCCTCTCAACAACAACTGATAGACCACATGTCTAATTAGGGTAACTCTAGTTCTTCAAAGGAAATTCATATGATTTCCTCAGATACCATTAATCTGCAAACTCGAAGTTAGAATTATGACAAACCTGCAGACAATAAAGAAGATCATCCTTCTTTAGGGAAAGCTCCCTCTACTAGTTCTCCTGAATCCTCATCTACTGTTCCCCTATCCATCAAGAAGCCTACTATCGGCATGATTTTGAGTCCACCCAAGAGTACTCTTCAGAAGGCTATATTTAACCCTAATGCCCAAGCTGCTTAATTTTATAATGTAGTTGAATATCTCACTTAGGCACCTTATGCAATGTTTTCCTTAGAAGTACTCCAAAGTTGTCCTACACATCACAAAAACTTGTTAACAGCATTAGGAGCTTTAGACCCAGATAATACTAATTTGATTCATTTCAATGTTGAGAACTATAAGTCTAGGTCACCTCATAAACTTGCTTTTCATATCATTACAAAAGTAGTGGGAAAGAATGTTTTTAGAATGGTACTAGATGAAGGAGCTTCGACCTCGGTGCTGTCTCTGTCTTGTTGGAAAGCTCTCGGCTCTCCCGAGCTTGTAACATCACCTACAACTCTTAAAGCCTTTGATGGATGAGTTTTCCAGCCCCATGGTCTCATATCAGTTCTTGCAGTCGAGCTTGGGGGGAAAACCATTTCTATTCAAGTAGAAGTGGTAGATTCCCCGTTAGACTACAACCTCCTTCTAGGAAGGAATTGGTTCTATGCCATGACTACTGTCGCTTTGACAGTATTCCAAACAGTCCAATATTCACATCTAGGGAGAATTTTTACCATTGACCAGCTTGATTTCTATACACAAAATGTCACTACCTCCATGGCTAATAACATCCCCATGTTAAGCCAGTACTCTCCTCCTTACCAGTTGATTGGGGTAGGCATGTTGAAGGATTCATCCCTTATGGGGATTTTTCCATCCACTCCTCCTAACATGGATTCCGCGACGGTCCACATGATTTCCTCATTTCATTATGATCCTAAGGATAAACAAGTTGTTGAGTCCACCTCGTTGAGTTCACACGAAGAAATGTATGACACCATTCAAACCCTTTCCGATGATCACACTAATGACCTTCATCTAGTGGCTTCAGATCCTTACCATTTACCTTACTAGTTAGAACCATCTCTTCCTATTCTGGATTATCTCTCTAAGACTTTTCCTTTCGATGCGTCCATTATGGAGATCATGAATACAGATCAGTCCATTTGGGAGGATCACCATCATAGATCCATGTTCCTCCCCAACATCAGTTCGGTTAACCATGATTATGCTTCCCTATTTCCTACTGATATTGTCAACGTACCCCAAAGTCCCATATTATTGCAAGACATAGATTCTGAAGGAAACCTTTGCAACATTACTCAGACAAACGCGATTGACATATCAACCAAGCCTGATACCATCGAGCATGTTCATGTTGGGCAGAACTGCTTGGAAGATGAATCTAAAGCATACAAGGCACTTTTCAAAGAATTTCGTGATATTTTTTCTTGGTCCTATGAAGAGATGCCGGGGATTGAACCATCCATTGTGTTCCATGAGATTAAAACCTATCCCATGGCGAAACCTGTCAAGCAAAAACTAAGGCAAGTCCATCCTCGGAAGGCTACAGCTATTAAAGCTGAAATAGAGAAACTTCTCAATGCTGGGTTTATTTATCCTGTACCCCTAACGAAATGGGTATCGAACATTGTCCCTGTTAATAAAAAGCAGGACACTATTAGAGTCTGTATCGAATTTAGGGATTTGAATAAATCTTGTCCCAAGGACAACTTTCCTACTCTGCACATCGATCAAATTATCAACAATTGTGCTATAAGTGTCATCTTCTCATTTATGGATGGCTTCTTTAGCTCTAATCATATTGAGATATTACCCACCGATCAGCACAAGATGACATTCATTTTCCCTTGGGGAACCTTTGCATATAATAAGTTACCTTTTGGCTTGAAAAATGCTGGAGCCACGTTCCAGCATGCAATGTCCTATACGTTTCACAATATTAAACATATTATTGAACTATACCTTGACAACCTCCCTGCTCATTCACAGCGAGGGGAGGACCACCATTGTCATCTTAGAGAGATATTCCTGAGATGCCATCATTATAATATACGGCTCAATCCGCATAAATTTGTTTTTTGCGTTGAAACGGGACGTCTGCTAGGTTTTGTGGTCTCTAAATATGTCATACGGATTTATCCCTTGAAAATTACTACCATTTTAGCTCTACCAACCCCAACTAATCTTCTTGAACTCCAAAGTTTGCAAGGGAAGTCAAACTTTCTCCACCATTTCATATGCAATTTCGCCAAGAAAATGCACGGTTATATGTGTCTCCTCAAGAAGAACACCACGTTATTCTGGGATGACCAAGCCCAACATGCCTTTGATAATCTTAAACATGCTCTGACTCATTCACTCGTGATACACCCCCCAAATTATTCAAAGGACTTTCTCCTGTATATTGCTACCTCCGCTACTACCATCGCCATGGTTTTGGTGCATGAAAAATCCCAACGGTCAGGAACATGTGATTTACTACACTATTAAGAATCTCATGGATTCTAAAACTGGATATTCACACGTGGAGAAGTTAGCATTGGCCACGGTCATTGTTGTACAAAAAATTTGTCATTACATTTTGCTCCACACAACCACTATATTGGCAGACCAGAACCCTATGTATTACATCCTAACTCGTTAGGTGCTTGGGGGAAAGTACTCCTGATGGATAGTCATACTTCAGGAGTTTGATCTAGAATTTGCCAAAGTCACATCAAACAAATCCTTGGTCTTTGTCGAGCTCATGTGTGATCTTCCCTGTGCTTTGACAGAATCTGAGCTCAGTGATTCATTTCTAGATGAATTCATATTCCTAATTAGCACTACTGATCCCTGGTGTGGAGATTTTCTTATTTATCTCCAAACACAATGATTTCAGCCGCATTTATCCCGTGACGATCTCCGCTATATTTGTCACCACACGAAATACTATCTCATCCTGAATGATAACTTGTATAGACGTGGGATTGATTCTATTCTCCTGCGATGCCTCACCCATGAGGAGGATGAACACGTGTTGAATGATTTCCACTTTGGAGCATGTGGCGGTCATTTATCTAGGATGGCTACAGCCCAAAAAATCCTTCACGCTAGCTATTTCTGGCCTTTTGTCTTCAAAGACTGTCATGAGGCTGTTAAGAAATGCCCACCTTGTCAAAAAATTTATCCCAAAAAGCGCACCCATCCTGCTCCGCTACACCCCATCATTGTCGTTGGCCCATTTTCCAAATGGGGGATTGATTTTATGCACTGTAAGCCTACCTCAGCCGAGGGGCTTGGTTGCATCATCATAGCCATTGACTATTTTACAAAATGGGCTAAGGCCATGCCTACATATGCAAAAGATGGTAAGACTATCGCTTTCTTCTTGTTCAATCATATCATAGCTAGATTTGGAGTCCCACAGTCCATCGTTACTGATCATGGATCACATTTCTATAATCAAATGATGGAGGAACTGAGTGCCAAGCTAGGTTTTCACCATGAAAACTCTACACCATATTATCCACAAGCTAATGGCCAGGTAGAGGCCATTAACAAAGTTCTAAAAACTATGCTTCGTCAGATGGGTGGAGATCATAAATCCAACTGGAACCACATTCTTTTCTCTGCTCTTTGGGCTTATAGGACTTCAGTGAAAATAGCCATTGGTTTCATGCCATTCCATCTTGTCTATGGACTCGAAGCTATCTTACCGATTCAATGTCAGATTCCATCTTTACAACTTGTCATCGAACTTCTCCTAGACACCTCTGCAGAGGAAGAAAGATTTTTGTACTTGAATAACCTTGATGAGACCCAGAGAGATGTTTCCTTCGCTAATGAGGCACATAAGAAACGCGTCAAGGTGTAGTATGATAAATCCGTCCAACCTCGTGCCTTTAATGAGGGTTACCTAGTTTTGACTTATGACTAGAGATATGACAAACTAGGGAAGGGTAAGTTCAAGTCCATTTGGTACAGACCTTTCGCCATTTCTAAGGTTTTAGACAAAGGGGCCTACGAGCTCGTTGACTACGATAGAATCCATTTGGGACAACCACGCAATGGGTTGTACTTGAAAAGGTACTATTCCTATGTCTTTCTTGGATGGTATCTTGTATATATGTATATTGATTGACTTTCAGTGTGCTTTTAGTATTTTCAAGATGGTTTTGAGTTTAGTATCTGCATCTGTTTATACCATGTTTTGGTCATGCAGAGAAAATGAATTTATATGGATTCGCTGATGGTGCTTGCCACCACACCTTGAATATCACCTCAGCTGCTTGGGTCCTCTATTCCTCGGCTGAAGATTTGGTCAGTTCAGGAGCGGTTTGTATTGGTCCCACTACCAATAACATCGCTGAGTATCGAGCAGTCATAGGTATTCTAAT
>LPNX011167512.1:227421-258286 GCA_001517045.1 Pseudotsuga menziesii | reverse complement strand
TATATATATATATATGAACAAGTTTACAAAAATAGGTCCCGAGACCTCATCTGAAGTGTGTAGCATTTTAGGAAAAAATCACCATGCAAAATCCTAAAGCTGTCAAATTTTAGTAGATATCTCATACACACAATGTCTAGTGATGCTCATGGTAGCACATCATTGCCCAGGCTACTCTACATAGTAGCCTACTAAATCGACCCGGTACTCCCATTGTAGGACTCTGATACCTCAAAGGGAAGTCATCAATGGAAACATCTGGGATGTCTAAGGTCAACCTCTCCAAGTTTTCCTCTAACTCCCTGATGATATCATCCCCCTGCGGTATAAATAGGGCCCTAGTTCATCTATCCAATGGAGAAGCTCCCCCAGGTCGTGTTGCTCCAACATCTACATGAAAATATCTAGGTCTCGTTACTTAACATAAAAAGTATAAAACATAAAAAAACATAAAACTATTTCATCCATTTTAGGATTTCTTACTTCTTATCGATGTCACCCCACTATCCATCAGGTGGGAGTGGTAGGTCAAGATCTCCACCGAAGTCTATGCCCGCGTAAGCATAATCCTCCACCATGAGGATCTGATCTCAGAGCCATCTGAAAGATGGGTCACCGAAATTCACCTTCCCCATCCTTGCTCCAATATGAGCCATAATCTGGACCCACCTCAGCATACGAGGGTCCCGCACTCTCAGCTTTGTGAAGACCACCTGAGGTCTCATCTGTGGTACCCACTCGAAGAAGAAGCAGGCTAAAATGGAACCAAAGCCAAATTGCTTCAGTTCTCCCTGCTGACACTTCAATCATTTGATCTTTGAATATCAGAAGCATGGCTTCTGCCCAATTGAACACTGTAGGTTCCATGGCCTCTATGGCATATAACATGTGTTCCCTAGAATCCTAGTGCACACCTTGACTCTCAGCCACTCTCTGCATAGTAAATAGGATAGTCCGTAGAGGCCCGTCCATCACTGCTCTGATGGGCATTTTCTTCCCCAATATCCTCGTCCATGGCTCACAGTGATGGTCTATCAACTCTTGTGTGGTAATATCCCCTCCCTGGGAACCTGTCAATGAGATAGGGGCACCCCGTATCAGGAGTCTAGTCAAGAAGTAGATGTCCTCTACCTCCACTGTCAAAATATGGGCCCCAACCTCGAAGTACTGCTGCTCTAGATTCCACATCCGAAGTATGTGCTCTAGAAACCACTCATGTGATACCATGCTTGGGGTCCGGAAGAATTTCAGGAGCCCACAGTCTTGTAATGCGGCTATACAACCCGCATTCCTTTCAGAGAAAGAATCACCATTGTCATTTTTTCTTTCTTTCCATATCACCATGATTGAGCAACAAAGACCTGCAAAAAACAAATAGCACATATTAGAATAATCTTTAATCATTTAAATTCAAAAGAATGATTTATTTTTGCTTGTGCTAGCATTTTTAAATCTCCATGGCCGGCATCGCCTGTGCACCCTTGGAGATAGGCGGTGGCATCGCCTGTCAGCCTTGTTTTAGGTGCGGTTCTTGTGAGGCACCGTGTATCCTGCAAGGGGTAGGCACGGTGCCCATTTCCATGGTTTTAGGGCTTGCTACGCAAGCCCAAAACCCCATCAAAGCTCAAAATAAAGACTATGAAAAGAAAGAGTAAGGTTTTAACTATTACTTGGAACTGACGGTGCTCAAATCTGATGGTGGGAACTTCTGGTATCAACAGCTGAAGATCTGTCTAGGAAAGTGCTCCAAATTCTCTCCACTATGGGTAAATAGTAAAATGATTTGATTTCATAAAAAGTATAAAACATCAAAAAACATAAAACTATTTCATCCATTTTAGGGTTTCTTACTTCTTATCGATGTCACCCCACTATCCATCAGGTGGGAGCGGTAGGTCAAGATCTCCACCAAATTCTATGCCCGCGTAAGCATAATCCTCCACCATGAGGATCTGATCTCAGAGCCATCTGAAGAACGGGTCACCGAAATTCACCTTCGCCCTCCTTGCTCTAGTATGAGCCATAATATGGACCCACCTCAGCATACGAGGGTCCCACACTCTCAGCTTTGTGAAGACCACCTAAGGTCTCATCTGTGGTACCCACTCGAAGAAGAAGCAGACTAAAATGGAACCAAAGCCAAATTGCTTTAGTTCTCCCTACTGACACTTAGTCATCTGATCTTTGAATATCGAAAGCATGGCTTCCGCCCAGTTGAACACTGTAGGTTCCATGGCCTCTATGGCATATAACATGTGTTCCCTAGAATCCTAGTGCACACCTTGACTCTCGGCCACTCTCTGCATAGTAAATAGGATAGTCCGTAGAGGCCCGTCCATCACTTCTCTGATGGGCATTTTCTTCCCCGATGTCCTTGTCAATGGCTCACAGTGATGGTCTATCAACTCTTGTGTGGTAATATCCCCTCCCTGGGAACCTGTCAATGAGATAGGGTCACCCCGTATCAAGAGTCTAGTCAAGAAGTAGATGTCCTCTACCTCCACTGTCAAAATATGGGCCCCAACCTCGAAGTACTGCTGCTCCAGATTCCACATCTGAAGTATGTGCTCTAGCAACCACTCATGTGATACCATGCTTGGGGTCCGGAATAATTTCAGGAGCCCACAGTCTTGTAATGCGGCTATACAACCCGCATGCCTTTCAGAGAAAGCATCACCATTGTCATTTTTTCTTTCTTTCCATATCACCATGATTGAGCAACAAAGACCTGCCAAAAACAATCATAGCACATATTAGAATAATATTTAATCATTTAAATTCAAAAGAATGATTTATTTTTGCTTGTGCTAGCATTTTTAAATCTCCATGGCCGGCATTGCCTGTGCACCCTTGGAGATAGGCGGTGGCATCGCCTGTCAGCCTTGTTTTAGGTGTGGCTCTTGTGAGGCACCGTGTATCCCGCAAGGGGTAGGCACGGTGCCCATTTCCATGGTTTTAGGGCTTGCTACGCAAGCCCAAAACCGCATCAAAGCTCAAAATAAAGACTATGAAAAGAAAGAGTAGGGTTTTAACTATTACTTGGAACTAACGGTGCTCAAATCTAATGGTGGGAACTTCTGGTATCAACAGCTGAATATCTGTCTAGGAAAGTGCTCCAAATTCTCTCCACTATGGGTAAATAGTAAAATGATTTGATTTTTAACTATTTACATGGCTTATATAGGCATTTTTCGGTTTGATATGCTATAGTTTTGATAAAATCACTTTTTCTTGAAATTTATCTTTTGTAATCCCTTAATGTTAGTCATGAGCGCATTTCACACTTGTTTTTTGAGTTGATTGTAGGATAGAAGAACCATAGCAACAAGCTTTGGGAGTTTGTTTATGACTTTTTCGTACTTCCATAAAATAGAAAAAGTCGATGAGCATTTTTTATGACACTTTGGTCGCACTCTTGATTCTTTCCAGGCTCGTAAAAAATCAACATTGTGTAAAGAAACTTCATGGAGTCTTCTTTCACCTTTTTTCAGGCTCCTTAAACATGAAAAGATCATTGATTCCATTTCCAATTCTTTCCAGGCTCGTAAAAATTGACATTGTGTAAAGAAACCTCATGGAATCCTCTTTAAACTCTTTTTAGGCTCCCTAAATACGAAAATATTGTCGAGCAATATTGTCTTCTTCATGCTCATTAAAGCATTTGAAGAGTCATCTCTCTGACAATAGGTTATCTCTTTTTCGGTTCAGATAGACTATTTGCGAAAAAGGAACACTTTAGCCAATCATGACTCGAAGAGTTCTCTAAGGTATGATTTTACACTTTTTCGGGCCTTGGAGATTAAATCATACGAAAAAGGACCCCTTTTGGAGTCTTCTTCTGTAATCATTCAGACTCTCTAAACATGAATGATACCGAGTTTTCTTTCATTGGACTCGTTAAATTAAACATTGAGAGACCTATTTTTGGGAATGAACCCCTCCTCTCTCAGGTTCGTAAAACATATGAGTTTGGACTTGTCTTCGGACAAGATATACTGAGTGTTTGTTACCCTCTTTGAACTCATAAAACTGAAAAGAGGCACTCATCGATCATGATGGGGGAAATGGGAAAGGAATCATTTTGCAATAAATGGCAATAGTTTGTCATTACCTTTGAACATGGCACTTGCCTTCATATCATGTCAATCAATTGGGTATTCAATTGATCTCCATTACAATCCACTTTCATGAGTCATGCCACTCCTTTGAGTCTTTCAAAAGAATGCATTGTCCACTGTCACATCGTGAGTTTGTCCCATTCAGTCATGATGCCAAGTCTTTTGTCATGTGCCCAATGTTCAAAGGGAAATTGAAGAAGTTTACCTCTGTAGTCAACACAGTATCTATGTCAGTACTTTTGAGTCAGTCCTATGGTTACTGCATTCATATCATTCAAGAATTATGTTCCAAGTTTCATGTCATCAATGTGGGACTCATCATGGCCCTCCTTCGACGAGACTATTCCCATCGACATCAACTCATCATCTGGGAAATAGTCTTAGAAACAAAAACTTAGTACTTTGAGATCTGTATGCCTTAATGACAAATTCTCTCACTCTCGACATAGGTTCACATCATTGACCTTTGATCAATAGAATTGACTGGGTGTTTGACATCGGGACATCCATTCACACTCAATAGATTGTACTAGGGTACCTTGGGAATCATTGACATCAATGGTGATCTCCCTTACACTTGTTAACGGTTCACACCATTGGCCAGTAATCAAGTGGTTTCTACCATGTTTGACTTTAGATCATTGTAATCAGATGGATAGAATCGTACTTTGCGGAAGACAAGATGAAGACCCTGGGTATTTGTTTAAAGTGCTCATTGCTTTTCCCCAGGTTGTGATGGAGTTTTGTATATCTAGCATGGATCCACATTTGTATGGTCATGACTATGCTCAAATTTGCATCTGAATGACATAGATCTACATTGTATGTCTGGTAGCTATGTCCAAGTTTGAGTCCTCTATCACATGGATCTACACTGTATTCTAGTATCCATGCTTGTTTATTCCTCCCATGGATCTGCCTTATATTGGTTTGCATCCATGAGTTGGTTACTTCTGTCTATGAGTCAAAAATATTGATATACTACAGATGCCTACTTGACGACATGCTCCGATCGAGCCGACATTTTCACGTCGTAGCGACAACTTGTTCTCTCAAAGCTCTCATTTATCATATCCCTCTAAGACTCATGCTTTGGGGGGCAACCTGTTATACCAAAATCATGTCACTACCATTTGAAAAGATCCTTGACTTACATATTTTCCCTTAATCCCAGCACTTGGAGAGAAAACCCATGTTGTTTGTCAATCTTTCATGAAAATACTCAGCACTGCGCTTTCCCTATTAACCATGAGAAATACCTTGCTTGCACTACCTATATCTTGTTCACCATAAGCGGTGCCACCGCTTATAGCCTTTGGTCCATAAGCATTTTTAACCTGAACTGCTCTGTCATAAGAGGCAAAAAGCAGTACCCTGGGTAAAATGGAAAAAAGTGATGTTTCTTGAGGATTCTATATCATGAGCCTCATGTCCTCCCTTATCCCTATCATTGTGGGTCAGTTGAGTTCAAGATCCCCCATCATAGGATCTTGGAAGCCACCTCATCCAAAAATGTCTCAACCATTCCTATCCATTGAGCCTTATAAATACAAGCTCATGTCCATGGTTGAGGGGGAGAACTTTAGAGGTATTGTTATGCTGTTGGATTGACCACTTGGCCCAAGCCATTTGAGAGCATAGAGAGTAAAGTTGGAGCTTATGGGGACAAAGTGATGGTTTCATGGAGATGCACATCAACACTAAGGATTAATTGGTTGTAAACTTCTCCATTCATCTTAATGCAAAGCTTATTTTCCTCCCACATTACTGTTGTTTTGATTTCACATGTAAATGTTGTTGGATTCACGAGTCATTGACATGGATAAATAGATTATGTTCTGGTAGATTTGATGTGTTTGTGTGTTTGATCTGATTGAAGGTACACAGGTTCACTATCGAAGTAGCGTTCCAGGTATCTACGAGATCCAGGGAGGGTCTTCATCCTTTGTCATTCACTGATTTGTTCTAGATTTGAACCATTCAGACTAGAGGAACAACTTTTGTTCGCAGAAAGTGAAATATTCCTGCTTATAGACATGTGCACTTTTTTAGAGTCTTTCACACCTAGATAGACTTCTCTTAACAAAATCCATAGGGAGGAATGCTATGATTCTAGGAATTATGTGGAAACTCGGCTTTTTTTGGTGCACAATGGAGGTTTTTGAGGTTTGATGCTATCATGAACAAGGATTTGATACCATATTAAATTTGAGAACCATATATATATAGCCTGTGATGAGATCTATTGGAAAGGAATTATGCAGTGGAATAATTGAGATCAATATACTCTGAGCAAAGAATTCATGACACAAATTTTGGATAAATCGGACAAGAATTGATCCAATAATCACAAAATTAATATTCATTCATTAATAAGTAATACAATGTTGTTACAATAAATAAATTCGAATACTTTGGATAGGATTTGAATCTACCGACTAAACCTTACTGATCTGCTAACTCAAGCTGTAAAAATTACAGCCGGATCTCACCAGTCTAACTCTAGATGTCTAAATTAGTCTACAATCAGTTAATTGATGAGGTAGGTGGAAAAAATGTGCCGCACTCCCTACATTCATGAGAAACTAGATCTAGGTTAACTGATAGTGATCTAACTGAATGTAACTAGAGGATAACTCAGCATAGTTGCTTACCTACCACAACCAACTGAAGGAGGCTTCTGGTAGCACTCAGAGTGGGATCCTATAATGTAGGGATTGGTCCCAGAGGCACATAAGCTCATGTGTGCACATGAAATAAGTGGCATATAACCTCTAGGTGTGTCCCCCATACTCTAGTACACTGGTAATAACTTACTAAGTTAGTAAAAATGACCAAATTGACTATATTGGACAAAGGAGGATTAATTAATCCTAACACCTTGGACTGAAACTTCAACAAATACTTACCTATAAATGGAATGACACATGAGGTAGTCCTAGACAAGTTAGCCCTTGGCCACAAAAAATAAGAAGACATGCATCCATGTGCAATGGGTCGGTGATCCTATTCAATCTGTAATTGCCATGTGACCCCATACCACTTATTAAATCCAAGTAGCTTCAAGTTTATGGGAAAGTGGTTTCCACAATCCTACCCTTGGATCCAAAATGATTATGGGATAGACGCATAGAAAACTAGTTTCTGATTCCAGGTCGGTGAGGAAAAAATAAGGATTTAGCATGCTAGAAGCCTAAAATCAATAGGAGTCATTCCAAGTGAGGGTCCCCATTGATTTTCCTCCAACCAAATCAAAATTTAGTTTTTATAGTAGTGGAAACCAATGAATCAAAGGAAGCTCCACTTAACAGTTAAAACCATGGATTTTTCTTTCATTTTGAGTGATTTCGTTTAACATTCCCATGGTAAACTCAATTTCCTTCATGTATTAATTGATTGATTTCATCCCATACAGTACTAGTTCTACAACCATGAGCTTTGAGAATTCCAAGTTTGTGGATATAAATTCTAGCCCATGCAGTCTAGTGTTACAAGATTGGGCTCTAATACCACTCTATAATTTCCCCATCCATCATCTTGACCATAAGAGGGGGTAATTGGTGTTAGTTTTTCAACATTAAGCTAGCATATCATTAGGATCTTAAACTCAGAGAACAACAAGCACAGTAATCAAACACAATAGACAATGAACACAGTGTTTTTCCTCAAGGAAACCATAAATAGAGAAAACCCTGCAACTTCCTCTGAGATAGAATCAGTACCAAAGTGAAACCCAAAAACAGTAAGACAATCTCCCAACAGTAGTAAGCTATTTCCTCTTGCCCCAGTGTCTTTCTCTTCCTCAACTATGCACTGCACTTGAGTGTGTATGAGATGTGTTCTAAATAGAGAGTCCAACTCTCTATTTATACTAATCCCAACATGACTAAAACCCTACTAGGGCTGACCTCACTAGGAGAGTCTAATAACCCTAGTGCCCCGGAACCGCGGGGAATTTAACCCTTAGACAATAGGAGGGTTACCCACAATGACTTGACATGACTTGTTTACATTATCGATTCTCCTGATCAGAATATCAAGGCATGAAATGACACAAGAACATCTTGGAATAAACATCGGGTTACAATACATGAGAAATACAAGTGAATGCATTCCGAAGTTACAATTACATTAAAACTCCCTCTTAACTAGGAAGGTATTCTCTCGACACAACTTTCATCATTGGTCTTCTTCTCTAGTTCTTCTCGTCATTTGCATATTCAAGTCATCTTTGTCTTTAAGTCTTATTTGTCTTCAAGTCTTCTTTGTCTCTGGATCTGGATCATCACTTGATCTAGATCATCTATGTAGCATCATTTATGGATCTAGATCATCTCTGAAGCATCATCTCTAGATCTGGATCATCACTCAATCTGGATCATCTCTGCTGGATCATCAATACTGAATCTTCATAGGTGCTATCTCATGATTCTTCTTGTCACAGGAATTTCTACAAAGCCAGCCCTTTTTCATGCTAGATTTAGGCCTAGCCACCATGTAGGTCTTTTCCCAGCACTTACATCTGATCATGTAGGAACTAATCCTATAATCATATCAGAAAGGCATGCCCAGCACTCACATCTGACCATGTGAGAACCAATCCCACAACCCTGTCAGAAAGGCCCAACAATCACATTTGACACATGCGAGGAACCAATCCAACATGCATGTTCAAAAAGGATCATCACTTATATTTGACACATGTGAGGAACCAATCCAACATACATGTTCGAAAAGGCTCTACACTTACATCTGACACATGCGAGGAACCAATCCAACATGCATGTTCACAAGGGCTCTGTACTTACATCTAACACATGCGAGGAACCAATCCAACATGCATGTTCAGAAGGGATCTGCACTTACATCTGACACATGTGAGGAACCAATCCAACATGCATGTTCAAAAGGGCATGCACTCACATCTGATCAAGTAGGAACCAATCCTATAGTCATATCAGAATGGCCCTCGGTCCCAAACTAAGCTACCTGGTAACTGACCAGGTGCCTCCATTCCCAGAATGGCATTCAATGCTTACTTCTGATCATGTAGGAACAAATCCTACAGTCACCTTAGAATGGATCAGCACTCATATCTAACATGGGAGGAACCAATCTTCACCATGATAGAATGGCTCAACCCTTACATCTGACCTACTCATCAGAATGGCTATGGATCTCAGCACTCATATCTGACATGGAAGGAACCAATCCTCTCACCATGAAAAAATGGCTCAGCCCTTACATCTGACCATGGAAGGAGCCAATCCTCTCACCATGACAGAATGGATCTGGGACTCATCACTTTCCCTTGGAGGAAATCTTGATCTGGAGAACACCAAGCTTCTCCTTGAAGTACTTGAACTTCACCCTAGCCAATGGCTTCGTCAACACATCAGCTATCTGTTCCTCCGTCGCAACATACTGGAGCTTCACTGCTCTCCTCTACACCATATCCCTGATATAGTGATACTTGATCTCGATATGCTTAGACTTGTCATGGAACACTGGATTCTATGACAACTTAACACAACTCTGGTTGTCACAATGTATACAAGTAGCATCCATCTGAAGATCAAATAAATCAGACAGTAGCTTCCATAGCCATACTTCCTCACAACTAGCTGAACAAGCTGTGACATACTCTACTTCGGTTGTACTCAGTGCCACACGGGATTGCTTCCTGCTAAACCAAGAGATCACACCTGATCCCATATTGAAGCAACACCCTGAAGTGCTCTTCTTATCGATGGCACTGCCTGTCCAATTTGAATCAACATGACCCTCCAGGTTAATCTTCTGATTTGCCTCATACTTGAGCCCATAATCAATTGTATCCCTCAGGTACCTCAGAATATGCTTTGCGGCAATCAAGTGAACATGTCTCGGATCTGTCAAGAACTGTCTCAAGGTGTTCATAGCAAAGAAAATATCTGGTCTCGTGTTCGTCAGATACATCAAGGACCCAATCATCTAATGATACATCGTAGCATCAACCATCTCTGATGAAGCATCACTCAATAGCTTCAGGTTCGATGCCATAGGTGTGGCCATAACCTTGCAGTCCATCATCTGAAACCTCTTCAGGATCTCTACTGCATACTTCCCTTGTTCGAGGGAGATTCCATCCACATTCTGCCACACCTCCATGCCTAGGAAATAGTGCATCATTCCCAAGTCCTTCATTTCGAACTCGACAGCAAGCTTTCTCTTCATATCAGAAATCAACCCATCCATACCTGTTACAAACAGATCATCTACATACCATAGAAGCATCACTGGGTTTCCATCTTCAACCTTGTAGTAAAGGTTGGAATCTGCTTTACTCTTGGTAAAGCCTAAACTGGATAGAAAGCTGTCAATTCTGCCGTACCATGTCCTGGGCACCTGTTTCAAACCATATAGGGCTTTCTTCAGTCTGCACACATGAGACTCCATGTCATGTGTCTCAAAACCGAGTGGTTGTTCTACATACACATATTCTTCTACTACACCATTCAAGAAAGCAGTCTTGACATCCATTTGGTGTATCTTCCATTTCATTACTGCAGCCAAAGCAAGTACCGATCTAATGGAAGTGTATCTGGATACAGGAGCAAAGGTTTCTTCATAATCTATTCCTTCCTTCTGTGAGAATCCATGAGCCACAAATCTTTCCTTATATTTCTCTATGCTACCATCCGCAGCATGCTTGATCTTGTAGATCCATTTGGAAGTTACAATTGACTTCCCTTCTCATCTTGGGACAACATCCCAAACATCGTTCTTCATGATTGATTGATATTCTTTGATCATCGCATCCTTCCATTCTTTTCGTTCTATCGCTTCTTCATAACTGGAAGGTTCTTTATCGATAACATCACATAGTAAGGCTACATATCTAGAGCAGGATCTGGTTCTCTTTCTTTATCCGTGATTCTCTTATGGAGCCCCATATCTTTTTTCACCTTCGATAATTTCTCGTACCCAAACAGGTTTCCTCTTGTGAGGATTCTTCTCCTGAGGTGGATCTACAGGTCTTTGTGGTTCTTCAAATTCTCGATCTTCTTCTTGAATTTCTTCATTCATGGTTGTATCATGAATTCTGGGAGCTTCTGATTCTTCAGGTTCTTCAATAGGTCTCTTCCTAGATTTGTTGTAAGCTGTGTCTTTGTCAAATGTTACATCCCTGCTGATATCGATCTTCTTGTAACTTGAGATGTATATTCTGTAAGCCTTCGAGCTTTCAGAGTATCCCACAAATATACTCTTCTTTCCTGAAGGATCTAGTTTTGTTCTCTTTTCTTTTGGTATATGTATGTACACTGGACAACCGAATATTATGAGATGGCTGACTTATGGTTTCTTGCCTGAGAATACTTCTTCAGGAGTCTTGTTCTCGAGTACTCTGTGTGGAGTACGGTTCTGTACATACACCACTATTCTAGCTTCTTCTACCCATAGATGCATATGAAGATCCTGATCATGAAGCTGCATAGCTCTTGCAGCTTCCATGATAGTTCTATTCTTCCTTTCTGCAACCCCATTATGTTGTGGATTGTAAGGAGTGGACAACTCCTTCTTAATCCCTGGTTCTTTGCGTAAGTCTTTAAATTCATTTGATGTGAATTCTCCGTCGTTATCTAATTGAAAGGTCTTGATCTTATTTTCTATGGTCCTCGATGAAGGCTTTGAATTCCTTGAACTTGTTGAACACTTCATCTTTGTTCTTCATGAAGTAAATCCATGTCTTCCTAGAAAATTCATCAATGAAAGAAACATAGTATACATACTCGCTTAGTGAAATTGATGACATTAGTCCGCATACATCAAAGTGGATGATTTCCAAGATTCCTTTTGCCTTGTTCTCGCTACTTGGAAATGTCTTCTTTGTATTCTTCCCTTTCGCACATCCTTTGCAGACTCCTTCATGTTTTGCTTGGATTTTAGGAAGGCATTCAAGAACTTTGCTTGCAAGTGGTAGTGCTCTGTAATGCACATGTGCAAGCATTCTATTCCATAGTTCATTTGGCTCTACTGTGCCATGGACCATAGCTTGTTCTGAATGGCCCTTCAACTTGTATAAACCTCCTTCTTGTTCTCCAATCACTATTGCATCGTCAATAGTCTTTCATCTTGGCCACATGATGACTTGACCATCTATGAATGCAACCCTCATGCCTTTTGCATCCAGTGCCGATATGGATAGAAGATTCTTATTTAATCCTGGTACAAATAGAACATCCTTCATTTTTATAGACTTTCCAGAGTCTATATTGTAGGAGGATTCACCACTACCTTTTATGGGATATTGGTAGTCATCCCCAAGTTTCACCTTATGGGGTGAATTATGTTCGGATAGTTTCTCAAAGGATTCCTTGAAACCTGTCATGTGTTTGGAAGCCACACTTTCAATAAGCCAATATTTTCTTCCATGAGTGACAGTTCCCATGAGAGTGGAAATTAGAACATATTCATCTTCACTTGAAGAGTCTTCACTTTCTTGCTTTACTCTCTTCCTTAGAGGATCATCATCCCCAGCAATGTGAGCATGATGTTTTCATTTGGAGTTCCTCTTCTTCTTGGATCCATTCTTATTCATGGGACAGTTTCTAGCAAAGTGTCCTATTTCATCACATGTATAACATTTGAGTTTAGATGAACCTTTCCAATGAGAATGCTTACCTTGTTGATGATGCTTTTCCCTTCTTCCTTTCTTGGAGTGTACTCTGAGAGATTTATCTTCATTTCCCATCTTTTCTTCTCGAGCTGCTATCTGAGCTTCTTCTTGAGATCATTCTTCCCGTAGTCTGCTAATCTTGACCAACTTCTTCCTAGCATAGATTCCTTGGATGAAATAATCCCATGACCTAGGGAGGCCATTCAATGTTGTCATCACAATTTCTACATTCTCCACTTCTTCATCTACAGCTTCTAGTTGTTCTTTGATCTGGGAGACCCTTGTGAAGTATGACTGGATGGTCTCCTCATTCTGGATCTTCAAATTCTTCAACTGGTTCCTTAGAGTCATTTTCTGATTGATGTTCTTCCCTTCAAATAGTTTGGTTAGGACATCGAACATGGCTTTAGGTGTCTTGAGGGAGGACACCTATGGAATGAGGTGATCTTTGGTAGAATATTCAATAATCCTCTTTTCCATAACCAAATTATTCTTATGTAAGGCCTTGGCCTCATCTCCCTCTAGAACTGGAACCTCCTCCTGGATATAGGAGTCCAACTCATTTTCTTCCAAGACCAGGGAGATCCTATACTTCCAAGATCGAAAGTTATCAGCTCCCTCAATATTTTCATCAAGCTTGGTATGATGAGACATCTTAACAGAGAACCTCAAATGGAAAGACAAAGGATTTATATCTTACCAAGTCAAGATGTCGGATTTGGATTTGAAGCTGAAATCCTGCAGTACTGGTTCAGGAGCAGATTAGGGTTTTGCATTTCTAGATTTATGTCCAACCAAATGCTTTGAAATTGGTCCCTAACTTCGATTTTGGGGAGGATATCAATCCAGGCCTGGGCTCACTGAAAAATTCCACTTCTATGAAAATCCCTAATTTCCGGTAGCAGTGTTGGGTCCAAAATTGAAAAACCTCATAATTGGATTCTACTTCGACAGAAATATGCACCCTAGAGAGGAGAGTTATTCCACCCTACTTTTGCTGAAAATCTATGGAGAGAGATCCACAAAATAGGAAGCCCTAGTTCCCGAAGCTGTATAGTGTCTTCTTCTCAGGTTAGCTCTGATACCATGTTAGTTTTTCAACATTAAGCTAGCATATCATTAGGATCTTTAGCTGAGAGAACAGCAAGCACAACTATCAAACACAATAGACAATGAACACAGTGTTTTTCCTCGGGGAAACCAAATATGGAGAAAACCCTGCAACTTCCTCTGGGATAGAATCAACACCAAAGTGAAACCCAAAAATAGTAAGACAATCTCCCAATAGTAGTAAGCTATTTCCTCTTGCCCCAGTGTCTTTCTCTTCCTCAACTATGCACTACACTTGAGTGTGTATGAGATGTGTTCTAAATAGAGAGTCCAGCTCTCTATTTATACTAATCCTGACATGACTAAAACCCTACTAGGGCCGACCTCACTAGAAGAGTCTATTAACCCTAGTGCCCTGTAAATGTGGGGACTTTAACCCTTAGACAATAGGAGGGTTACCCACAATGACTTGACATGACTTGTTTACATTATTGATTCTCCCGAGCGGAACATCGGGGCATGACATGACACAAGAACATCACGGAATAAACATCGGTTTACAATAGATGAGAAATACAATTGAATACATTCCGAAGTTACAATTACATTAACAATTGGAAATCAAATGACTAATTTAAGCCACTCATGGGAAACCATAAATTAAGAAATGCATGTGGAAGTGCATGGATATAAAAGAACATTGAAAATTAAACTATGTTTCACGCACACATCTTGCATAAATCAAACACATTCATAACATGAAGTAAATATAATCATCACACATTCATAGGAAAATTTAATACTTATCTTTTAACAAAAGAATATCTAAGAAATTGGTTGTGTAAGAGCGATTTTCCACCCAAACATTTCTATCAAATGTAGATACCACCACCAAACTAGGATATAATTCCAACATGGAAAAGTAAACACCTAGATGCTTCTCTCTCTTATCCCAAAACCCATTTTCATTTATGCTTATCCAATATGTTCTCCATTGAGCAATTACATGTATCTCACTCAGCCATCCCAGTCATGGAACTTTTTTCCAATTCCCAACACAATAAAAGGAAGGTATTTCCCTTCACGTCTTTATGTTTCCCTCGAGAAATCCAACCCTTGTAGTGATTACCAATGTGTGTAGAAAGAGTCTGACTAGTTGTATGCTCTTTGAGAACCTCTTGCAACATCAACTCGTGGATTCTCAAGGATACTAGATTATAAAATAAACAATGGGTAAAGATTTCTATATTTCCCATCCTTTGTGCTCACCTACAACCATCCTCTTCCTTCTAGTGCCTACAGTTTCCTCTTCACCGTGCTCATTTCAATTTAATTTCACAATTTGGTAAATTGGATATTGAGAAAACTGAATGAAGTATTTATGTGCTTGAATTCTCCAAGTAGTGAGTTATAAAACTCCAAAGGATATGATAGGATTAGGTAAAATACAACTTGCATTACTTCTAACCATAGAAGTAAGGACTCTTACAGATGTCATAGAATTATATTCATCCCATGCTTCTATAACTATGTGAGAAGACCTTTCCCCCCAACCTCACCTAGGCATTCAATGATTGGATCTAATAATTCAAAAGAAAGTAATTGCCTCCTTTAGGTCACATGACAATAAATGGATTACTTCTAACGATGACACTTAGCAAAAGAGGATTTAATCTCCCATACGACCCCTTTCATCTTCACCTCTAGGAGAATCATAGCCCCTCTAGTGCTCTTTACGCAACCATCTTGGACCATTATAATATTTTATAACATAATATGCACATAGCTTTTGAGTCATCATGACAATCCAACCACATCACCCATATAGAAATATTTACATTATATATACCTATCCATTTAGTAGTTGGGTCTTAGTCTTGGGAATCACACTAGGAATCCATACTAGCATATTTACATCATTTATATACTCTATTTTAAGACATTCTAGGGGTTGAAATTGGGGGTATTAGAGAAAATAAAGGGATAAATAGGTTGAGCTATGACACCTATTTTCCATGACTTAGAATGTAGCCATAGATGAAATATATGAAGATATTCATGTTGTACCTCTTATTGATAAGGCACAAAAACCCTTATATATATACTAAAAGACAACTCTTCTCTTTACTATGTTGTTGTTGATTAACCTAAATTTTATGAATGATATTAGAACTCATGTATGACACAAATTATAAGGTGTGCAAGATCAATATTTATATAAATATTAAAATTTTATCTATTTTTGTGGCTATAATATATTGGAATCAATAGCCACTATTGAGTATTTTTTTCCTACCATTGTGAAATACTTTACCTCCCACATGCCAAGAATTGTGTGTCTTTATGAAAAATATAAGAATGGAGTATCACTTCATTGATGTATTTCTAAATGAGCATATTAAATAGTATTGACAACATGCAACATAGTTTGAGTGCTTCGAGTGTGCAATTAGTACATAGTGAACTGATCATGCAACAAATAGGGTTCCTTGTAAGGCTCTTTATCATGTCCCCATGATTCCATGTTTCAAACGATTTTTTAGGTGTAAAACTATAACATAGTTTAGGGATATCCAGGAACACAAGAGAGGTGGAGATGGTGCTAAATGTAAATCTTTGAAGACAGTTATGCATTTAACGGAATCAAGGAAATACTGTCCATCTTGAAAGAAGAACATAATAATGCTAGACTTCCATTAGCAACTAATGGTGTCAATCCATTTGAAGATATCATATTCATTTACTTAGTTTGGTTACTTTTTGTTGTACACAATAACCTTCCTCATTAGATGTCAATAGTGGAACACATGAAGTTGGCATTAATTGTTTTAGGTGGTTATTTTCAGGAATGTTTACAACATGCCAATTCTTTATCATTTTTGTCACATATTTTAAATGTAAAAAAAAATTAATTATTTGTATTTTCAAATAACTAGGTAAGTAACAAGCTATAGATATGGATGTATTCCTTGCATAGCCTCTTACTAAAGAAAACGTAAAGTTATGCGTCAACATCACTATGTACAGTATCTCCAAACCAATATGCCAAATACAATTTCAATTCCATGGAATACTTAAAAGATAATTCATGATGCTTTGGAGCCAAACACATTTTTGTTGTGTCGAGAGGCACTTTCTAGAGTCCAAGGTGATGAGATGAGTCCCATTTGTCACACTTATGTCTGCTCCAAAAATTAATATATATAAAAATTTATAAAATCAAAGCACATGTCGGCTCAAATTTAAATTGGATGGATTTAAAATAGATTTATATAATTGTTGAATATCAAGATATATGTTTTTTTAGGTGAAAAATATGCATGGAATTTCAATTTCAATTTTCATTCATGCATCTTCAGATCTTAAATAAATATTTTCATAAATAGTTACAAGAAAACTAAATCTTTGTGTTTAGTTAGTCTTCTATTGATTTATATATTGCCAACAAAATTATATTTTCCACCAAAATCACTTACCATATATTTTCCATCATAATCATCCAAGAGAGACATATATTCCATCATAATAGTTAATCAAGATTATGATTAAGTGTTTTAATTCATAATCAATGAATGAATGCAATAGTTGGCAAGTGGATGATTATGATGGAAAATATATTGATTAACTATTATTAAGATAATAATAGAAGAATAAGTTAGATATTAGTTTTATAATAATTGCAAACTAATAATAATTGAGTAAATTGCAAGTCTTTTACTACATAATTAGTTAATGTATTCAACTTTTACACATTTATAGGATTTATGTGTTATAGTTTACAACATGAAATAGTTGACACTTAGAGAATTATATTTGGGTAAATAACAATTTTACTTCATAATAAATTAATTAATACAACATTTACAACATGATCCCAAATTGGAATAGTTGGTGCCTAAAAGAAATTATAATGGAGGCAAACATTTCCTCAAATTTAAGACCCTAAAATGGGTTTTCATATGAAGGGATTTGATCCCTCTAGTCCCTTGATAGAGATAGAATTAAGATGAATCTATATTGGTGGTATGTAAATTGGAATGTAACTCCATATATCTTTTATTTCTTCAAATATGAAAAATATGCATGTCCATTATGTGCTCCCATAACAATATGTAGATGTTCAACCAATTTAGGAAATGTGTTATACTCACTAGTATTAGAATTATCTCCTAGGAACCATAGGTATTTGAATATTGAAAAAAGTAAAACCCTTTAATGGGTAGAAGATTCCAGAAAAAAGGCATTTGAGAAGAATTGTGGTAAGTAATGTGTTTCCCTACTAAAAACACATACATCTAGCTCATTTGTTTGACACAATACATATATTTGATATAATATGAGAGAATGTTTATAAAAATGATATTCCACTCTAAGTCAATTGACCCCTTTATGAAAATGATATTCCACTCTAAATCAATTGTACCCTTTAGAAGGCATGTATAGTAGTTTGAAGCCTTATTCATTACTAGTAAGTCTTAGAAGATTCATTTAAAGGAGAGGTCCATTATTTTTATTTCCCTACAATGATCGGGTCCCTAAAATGCATTTCTTATATGAAAAACCTTTCAAGAAAACTTATATTACCATTGGAAGCCAATTATTTCTATTAGAAAGGCTTTATAATTATTTAAAATACGTTATCATGATCTAAACATTGTTTTCTATTATTTGAAAAATAAATAATTAATTATGAAAAACACATATAATTATCTTAATATAACATTATAGATTTATAAAGAAAAATTATAATTTTTTTAAAAATATAATATATAATTTTTTAATGATAAAATAGAATATTAATGACAAACATTTTTTACTTGATCCTATGGATATATTAATTTTTATAAGCTACTATTTGTTTATATATCTATTTTGTTGTTGTTAGCAAAGTTCTAGCAGGGTTGCCATTGGCTAAGTAACCACGCCGCACCAACCCTTAACATGGTTGGATCTTAGGGGGCGTCTTAACCATACCCCGCCACCAAGTGTTCTACATCTCGCGGATATTTGTTCATATATCTTAGATGTAGTTTGAATAGTTAAAAAAAATGATTGTTACCCTCCTTATTTAAATTCAATTCTAATAAGTGATATGATATTGTTGTCAACCCCTAACGAACAACTTTCATTCCCATGCTTCACACAACACCAACGTCATCAACTCATAAAGACACGGTTGTCTAGATTACTCTTACCCTCTACCCTTCATACTCCATTCCAATAATAGAAATTCTATAAATCTAGTCTTACCCTCTACCCTTCATAGTCCATTCCAATATTAGAAATTTTATAAATCTAGAATATTCTATTTATAGATTTACATGATCATGATTTAGTTGTCTAATTAAGAGACGATTTTTCTCCTATCATGTTTTTTGCTATGAATCTTTACGGAATTTTCAAAAATTGCAAAAAACATTGCTAAACATTGGAGAGACTATTTTGGAGATTTTCATGTCAGATGATTTCATTTCTACACTTAAAATAGCCTATCAAACAACAAAAATTACAAGATTTTATGAATTAAATTCACGAAATTCCAACTGAAAATCAGCCAAATAAAAAAAAAATCAAAATCATATCCTAGTTAATATTGGGATCTAAACATATTATGTGATGAACGTAAATTGGGATCTAGACATATTATGTGATGAACGTAAGGGGCGGAGCCACTCGACCATAAGGGAGAGGGAACCTTTTGGTTTTTGTTTAGCCAAAAACATTTGGAATTCAATTATTCCTCTCAGGAGTAGCTTGTTTCAGATTTGGAGCATTTAATGTAACGGGTTTGTATGGTCCTGGGGTATGGGTGTCTTATCCTTATGGACTAACTCGAAAAAGACAACCAGTGGATCCAGCATGGGGGGCAGAAGGTTTTGATCCTTTTGTTCCGGGAGGAATAGCTTATCATCATATTGCAGCGGGTATATTAGCAGGTATATTCCACCTCAGTGTTCGTCCTCCCCAACGTTTATACATAGAATTACGATTTTTATCGTGAAAAGTAGGAATATTGCTAGAAGCGCTAAAAGGGCCATTTATTCTCGTTTTACTTAAAAACCTCCTTAGATAGCTACCACAACAAGCTTAAATCATGCTTAAGAGGTATTGGCACTATATTAGCTCCTTTACATAATAGATCAGCGGCTGTGTATTTCTGAAGAGAAGAGATGGTGTCTCTCTTTTTCTAAAGAGATGTCTTTATCATTTATTATAACCAACTAATCAAGATAGCTCAACCCTAACCCTATTCTCAACCAACTCATCCAGTTAATTCACTGGGAGCACTCAAACCATCTCGTCACACTTTTAGTGTCAGCATTGCAAATGTACAATCCGGCCATCTTCAAACTTCGATCTAAGGGATTTGTTGGCAAGCTGAATCCAATCAAGCTGTTCAAATTGAACGCTTTTTGGTTTGTAACATCTGGGCAAAGATCACAGCTACGAACGATGGCAGAAGCTCCGATGAGTTATGTGGAAAACATAGCCAATGATCGAGACAAGAGAGCTGTGGAATTCATCGAAAACACCACAAACGCTTACGAGGTGCAGGCTCAGGTACTCTCACCAATCTTAACGAGAAATGCTGTTACCGAATACCTGAAGAGATACGGCCTCAGCGGACACACTAATAGAGAGACCTTCAAAAACTGGTTGCCTGTAACCACTTATGATGATATCAAGCCTCATATACATCGTATTGCTAACGGAGACACTTCCCCTTTCGTTTCTTTTTTTTCAATTTCCGAATTCATCCTCAGGTATTCACTATATTCTTCACTTATTTACATTCGCCCAGAAAAGTACAACGACTGTTCGGCCAGACATTAAAATCATTCTGTTCACAATTTCTATTTGTTGACAATTCATAGCGATAGGCTGCATGAGCATGTTGAGTTCAATCCGTTGCCTTACCTAGCACCATTATTTTTAATTTGATGAAATTGTATGGTAAATTTGGTCCAGCACCGGAACCTCTGCTGGTTAATCTAAGTTGGTGCCCACCATTGTGTTAACAAAAACAGAGCTGACAAACTTGAGTTACTGCTCAAGTTTTTTACTTGTGTGTTCCACGTTCTACTTCAACCACTTGCAGGCTTGGCAACTTAGACAAAACTTACCCGGCAACTTGTAGGTTTTACCACTTGACAACTTGTAGGTTTGACTACTTCGACAACTTGTCCACAAATGTTTTTCACCCACCATTAATATGAATTAAAAGCTGACACAACAACATATAACCAAACATTTAGGAGGACTTGTATCGGCCATTCTACGGTAAAACCTGAAACTTTTACTTGGTGAGAAATTTATGGATTTTTTTATCTTTCACTCAAACCGTAATTGTAAACAACATTTACTCAAGTAACTATGGAGAGAATGTGGCTAAATAACTTTTAGGGACATAACAAAGAACTATATTGCCGTAAATGCAAACTTGAAATTTACAGAGATATTTAACCTTTTATAGAGCTTCGGCTCTTGACATCTTCAAACACGTATAAGCTTGAGCTTCGACACAATTCTTTTTTCACTCTCTGCTACCCTCTAAGTTCTCTTTGGCTCTCTATTGTGTCTAACTTGATTTAGAATCCATTTCTTCTATTTATAGGCAAACTAGAATTTGCTTCTTCGTGAATCTACAGACTTGACATTAATGACTGTAATAACTATCTACCTATAAAATTAGCTTCATAAATTAATTCGAGTGGTTTATATTGCTGAATGGTGGACTCTTCACTCTTGTCAGACTAACCAACAGGATCTGAACTGATACGGAATCTGACAGAGTCAACTGGGCTCTCATACGGATCTACAAGTAATTAATATTTCCAACACTCCCCCTTAATTATGAGCAGATGGGTATTTTAAAACAAAATTTACAAAATGTTTCAGAGCTTAGACTTTCTCTGTGCATGACAGAGTTCACTGTGTAGAACTTGTCATTCCAAGAAAACTACGTAGATATTGAAATGTGTCCATTGCCAATGGTTTTGTAAAGATGTCTGCAAGTTGATCTATAGACCTGCAAAATTCTAAACAAATTTCTTTGTTGTTCACCAACTCTCTTATGAAATAAAACATTGTGTCGATGTGCTTGGTTTTCTTATGAAACACATGATTCTTTGATAATGCTATGCCTGAATTGTTGTCGCAGATGATGGTTGCCAATTCTTGCTTGTTCTGCGACAATTCTTTCAACATTCTCTGCATCCAAACAACTTGACATGTAGCACTGTCGCTGCAACATACTCTGCTTCTGCTAAAGACAGAGTTACTATGGGTTGTTTCTTTGAATCCCATGAAACAACACCTGTTCCAAAATGAAATGTGTACCCATATGTGCTCTTCATGTCATCTATGTTTCCTCCATTGTCACTGTTAGTGTAGCCAGTGAGTTTAAAATTTTTTGAGGTTGAATACATAATGCCAAAGTCTTTTGTGCCACTTACATACCTCATATTTCTTTTACCTGCTTGCCAATGTTAGATTTTTATCATTTAAGCTAGCATTAACTTAGGAAATTTAACTGAGATAATAATAAGCACAACAATCAAACATAAGAGACAATGAACACAAAGTTTTTCCTCGGGGAAACCATAAAGGAGAAAACCCTGCAACTTCCTTAGAGATAGAATCAGTACCAAAAGAAAAACCCAAAAAATAGTAAGATGGTCTCCTAACAACAGTAGTCTCTCTCTCTCTCTTGTCTTAGTAACTTCTTCTCTCTCATTTATGCGCTACAACTGAGTGTGAGTGAATGTATGATAAATAGAGAGGCTCACTCTCTATTTATACTAATTCCCGACTTGACAATAACTCACTAGGGCTGACTTCTCTAGGAGAGTCTAATAACCCTAAGGCCCCACAACTGCAAGGACTTTAACCCTTGATCAATAGGAGGGTTACCCACAATCACTTGACATGACTTGTTTATGAATCTCCCGATAGGAACATCGGGGCATGAAATGACTCAAATACATTACAGACACTTCCCATAATAAACATCAGGGTACAAGACATAAGATATACATGGGATTACAGTCTGAAGTTACAAATACATCAACACTACCTCTTAACTAGGAAGGTATTCTCTCGACACAATTTATCAGCACGAGTCTTCTTCTTTGTATCATCTAGATCATTAATGAGTTCTCGTCATCTTCATCTTGATTTAGATCATCACTCGATCTGGATCATTATTGTTGGATCATCACTGTTGGAACATCACTGCTAGATCATCATCACTCGATCTGGATCATCACGGATGCTATCTCCTGATTCTTCTTGTCATAGGAAGTTCTATAAAGCCATCCCTTTTTCATGCTGAATGCACATCTACAGAGCCATCCCTTTTTCATACTGGATGTGGCACCTACACAGAGCTAGCCCTTTTTCATACTAGATGTGTCATCACAAAGCTAGTCCTTTTTCATACTAGATGTGGCATCTACACAGATCTAGTCCTATTTCATACTATATGTGTCATCACAAAGCCAACCATTTTTCATGCTAGATGTGGGATCTACACATAGCTAGTCATTTTTCCTACTAGATGTGTCTTCACAGATCCAACCCTTTTTCATGTTGGATGTGGGATCTACACAGAGCTAGTCCTTTTTCATACTAGATGTGTCTTCACAGAGCCATCCCTTTTTCATTTTGGATGTGGGATCTACACAGAGCTATTCCTTTTTCATACTAGATGTGTCTTCATAGAGCTAGCCCTTTTTCATGCTAGATGTGGGATCTACACAGAGCTAGTCCTTTTTCATACTAGATGTGTCTTCACAGAGCCAGCCATTTTTCATGCTGGATGTGGGATCTACATATACATCTAACAATGGAAGGAACCAATCCTCTCACCATGTCACAGCTCTTATATCTGACTATGGAAGGAACCAAACCTCTCACCATGTCAGAAGGGCACAACACTTACATCTAACCATGGAAGGAACCAATCCTCTCACCATCAGAAGGGCATAGTACTTACATCTGACCATGGAAGGAACCAATCCTCTCACCATGTCAGAAGGGATCATGGACTCATCACTTCCTCTTGGAAGGAACCTCAATCTGGAGAACACCAAGCTTCTCCCTGAAGTATTCAAACTTCACCCTCGCCAATGGCTTAGTCAACACATCAGCTATCTGTTCATCCGTCGCAACATACTGGAGCTTCACTGCTCCTCTCTACACCATATCCCTGATATAGTGATATTTGATCTTGATATGCTTCAACTTGTCATGGAACACCTGGTTCTCAGACAGCTTCACACAACTCTGGTTGTCGCAATATATACATGTAGCATCCAACTAGAGATCAAATAAATCAGATAGTAGCTTCCTCATTCATACTGCCTCACAACTAGTTGAACAAGCTGCGACATACTCTGCTTCAGCTGTACTCAGTGCCACACAAGACTGTTTCCTACTAAACCAAGAGATCACACCTAATCCCATACTGAAGCAGCACCCTGAAGTGCTCTTCCTATCGATGGCACTGCCTGGCCAATATGAATCAACATAACCTTCTAGGTTAATCTTTTGATCAGCCTTATACTTGAGCCTATAATCAACTATACCCTTTAGGTATCTCAAAATATGCTTTGCAGCAATCAAGTGAACATGTCTCGGATCTGTCAGGAACTAGCTCAAGGTGTTCACAGCAAAGCAAATATCTGGTCTCGTATTCATTAGGTACATCAAGGACCCAACCATCTGACGATACATCGTGGCATCAACTGACTCGGATGAAGCATCACTCAATAGCTTCAGGTTCAATGCCATAGGTGTGGTCATGGCCTTCTAGTCCATCATCCTGAATCTCATCAGGATCTCTACCGCATACTTCCCTTGTCCGAGGGAGATTCCATATGCATTCTGCCACACCTCCATGCCTAGAAAATAGTGCATCATACCCAATTCTTTCATTTCAAACTCGACAACAAGCTTCCTCTTCGTATCAGCTATCAACCCATCCATTCCTGTTATAAACAGATCATCTACATAAAGCAGGAGTATCACTAGGTTCCCTTCTTCAACCTTACAGTAAAGGTTGGAATCTGCTTTACTCTTGGTAAAACCCAAACTGGATAGAAAGTTGTCAATTCTTTCGTACCATGTCTTGGGTGTCTATTTCAAACTGTATAGGGATTTATTTAATTTACACACGAGTCTCTCTTTCATGTGTCTCAAATCCGAGTGGTTGTTCCACATATACTTCATCTTCTACTACACCATTCAAGAAAGCTGTTTTGACATCCATCTGGTGTACTTTCCACTTCATTACTGCAGCTAAAGCAAGTACTGATATGATGGAAGTATATTTGGCTATAGGAGCAAAGGTTTCTTCATAATCTATTCCTTCTTTCTGGGAGAACCACAAACCACAAATCTTGTTTTATATTTCTCTATGCTACCATCTGCAGCATGCTTGATCTTATAGATCCATTTGGAGGTCATAGCCGACTTCCCCTCCGATATTGGGACAACATTCCAAACATCATTCTTCATGATCGATTGATACTCTTCGATCATAGTATCCTTTCATTCTTTATTTTATGTTGCTTCTTCATAGTTGGAAGGTTCTTTATCAATGAAATCACATAATAAGGCTACATAACTGGAACATGACTTGGTTCTTTTCCTTTCTTTGTGTGTTTATTCTGGAGCCCCATATATTTATGCACCTTGGATAGCTTCTTGTACCCAAGAAGGTTTCCTCTTGTGAGGATTCTTTTCCTAAGGTGGATCTGCAGGTTCTTGAGGTTCTTCTAATTCTCGATCTTCTTCTTGAATTTCTTTGTTCATGGTTGTGTCATGAATTCTAGGTACTTCTGATTCTTCAAGTTCTTCAATAGGTCTCTTTCTGGATTTGTTGTAAGCTGAGTCTTCATCAAATGTTACATCCCTGCTGATGTCGATATTCTCGAATCCTGGGAAGTATATTCTATAGGCCTTCGAGATTTTAGAGTATCCCACAAATATACCCTTCCTTCCTGAAGGATCTAACTTTGTCCTCTTTTCTTTTGGAATGTGTATGTACACTGGACAACCGAATATTCTGAGATGGCCGACGTTTGGTTTCTTTCTGGAAAAGTATTCTTTAGGTGTCTTATTCTCGAGAACTCTATGTGGAGTACAGTTCTGTACATACACCATTATTCTGGCAGCTTCTGCCCATAGATGCATGGAAAGATCTTGATCATGAAGCATGGCCCTTACATCTTCCATGATCGTTCTATTCTTCCTTTCTGCAACCCCATTTTGTTGTGGATTATATAGAGTGGTTAACTCCCTCTTAATCCCTGAATCTTTTCATAAGTCTTTGAATTCATTCGATGTGAATTCTTTGCCATTATCTGATCGAAAAATCTTGATCTTCTTTTCTGTGTGGTTCTCGATCAAGGATTTGAATTCCTTCAACTTGCTGAATACTTCATCTTTGTTCTTCATAAAGTATATCCATGTCTTCCTAGAAAAATCATCAATAAAAGAAACATAGTATGCACACCTGCTTAATGAATTGGATGAGATCGAACCGAATACATCAGAGTGGATGATTTCCAAGATTCATTTTTCCTTGCTCTCACTACATGGAAATGTCTTCTTTGTGTTCTTTCCTTTTGCACATCCTTTGCAGACACCATCATGTTTTGCCTGCATTTCTGGAATACCTTCAACAGCTTTGCTTGCAAGTGGTAGTGCCTTGTAATGCACATGTGCAAGCCTTCTATGCCAAAGTTCATTTGGTTCTACCGAGTCATGAACCAAAGCTTTTTCTGGTTGGCCCCTCAATTTGTATAGACCTCCTTCTTGTTCCCCAATCACTATTGCATTATCAATAGTCTTTCCCTTGGCCACATAAGAACTTGGCCATCTACAAAAGAAACCCTCATTCCTTTTGCATCCAATGCAGATATGGAGAGAAGGTTCTTCTTTAGTCCTGGTACAAACAATACATCGTTCATCTTCATAAACTTTCCAGAGTCTAACTTATAGGAGGATTCACCACTACCTTTTATTCAATACTGGTAGTCATCCCAAATTTTCACCTTGTGAGGTGACTCATGTTCAGATAGTTTCACAAAGGATTCTTTGAATCCCGTCATATGTTTGGAAGCACCACTGTCTATAAGCCAATCATTGCTTCCATGTGAGATAGTTCCCATGAGAACAGAGATCAACACATATTCTTCATCACTTGAAGAATCACCACTTTCTTGTCTTATTCTCTTTGTGGAAGCTTCATCATCCTCTGCAACATGAGCATGATGTCTTCTCTTGTTTCCCCTTTTCTTGTGAGAGTTCCCTTTGTTTTTAGGACAATATTTGGATATGTTTCCTTTCTCATCACATGTGTAACATCTAATAGTAGACAGATCTCTTCTAGAGTGTGAATGCTTACCTTTGGAGTGATGATGGTCCCTTTTGGTTTTCTTGGTGTGGACTGTGAGAGCTTGATCTTCATTTCCCATCTTTTCTTCTCGAGCTACTATTCGAGCTTCTTCTTGTGAGAATTCTTCCCATAGTATGCTGAACTTCACTAGCTTCTTTCTAGCACAGATCCCTTGAATGAAAGAGTCCCATGCCCTAGGAAGACCATTCAGGGTGGTCATCACAATTTCTACATTCTCTACATCTTCATCTACTGCTTCCAGTTGTTCCTTGATCTGAGAGACCCTTGTAAAGTAAGACTAGATGGTCTCTGCATTCTGGATCTTTACATTCTTCAGTTGGTTTCTCAGAGTCATCTTCCGGTTTATGTTCTTTCCTTCAAACAGTTTGGTCAAGGCATCAAACATAGATTTAGGTTCCTTTAGGGCAGACACCTATGGTATGAGATGATCCTTGATTGAATCAACAATAATTCTCTTAGCCATGACCAATTTCTTCTTGTGTAAGGCCTTAGCCTCATCTCCCTCTGGAACTGGAACCTCCTCATTGATGTAGGAGTCCAACTCATTTTCTTCCAGAACTAGGGAGATCCTATACTTCCACACTCAGAAGTTATCAGCTCCCTCAAGCTTTTCATCAAGCTTGGTATGATGAGACATCTTAACTGGTAACCTCAAATGGAAATACAAAAGATTTAGATCTTACCGGGTTATAACACACATTTCATTAAATTTGGAAATATTCTATTACAAAGACTTCATCCACATTGATTTTTTTTTGGAAATCTCTAAATACATATTCTATTAAATCTAGAAAAATCAACTCAAAGAACTTTTCCATTAAATTTGGAATAATTAATCCAATGTACTTTCTCAATTAATATTTTTTATTTATTTCAAGTAAAACTTTAGTATTCAACTATTCAAAAGGAAATATTACATCTCAATTACAACTAGATGGGTTAGATCTAAAATTTAGAACTTTTGCTAGATTGAGTTCCTTCAAAATGAGGAAAGTCATAGCCTTTGAATCCTACATAATTTATATTAATATTATTTATAGGTTGTATTAGATGTTAAGTTGATTAAATTATTTTATGACATAATATCAACATTGTATTTGTTACTACAACAATTATAAACATTGTCATAGTAATTATTTTTGTCTTTGTTATGTATGTTGTTTTATTTTTGGAAATTGGCATTACTTATAATCAAAATGAAAAAATATGTTATGACTTTAAAGTCTAAGTTTTATCCTTGTAATGATTAAAGTAAATTATGAATTAAAATAGCAACATAATTTATTATTGTTGTTGTTGGCAGTGGTAGTGTATTAGAAACTAAGTTGATGAATGCTTACTTTATGAATAATAAATTAACTTGAGAAATTTCTTACCTATAAATTTATTTAATGATATTGATGTTAGTAAAGCCTCCCTTATTTATTAAAATTAATTATTTTAATAATCAAAATCAATTATGAACTAGAATAGCATTAGCGCAATACAAATTGATTTTTTCATATACAAGAGGAAAGGGAAAAAACCAACTAAACTAATTATTGCGAGTGTTCATTATTTATTTATGAAGCATTTGAACAATGTATTTAATTGAAAAGAGCATATTTATAATGAAAACATAGATATCTTACAATATTTATATTATCATTAAGATTGTATATCATCTATTAATTTATGTTAGGGCACGGAGGAATCGAACCACCATCGTCCTGCTTGTAATGCAGGTGCTCTTCCATTGAGCTAGCAGTCCAGGGATGATTTTAAGGAACCATACTTATTTAAAAGTGTATAAATGTTGGCGAATATTACCAATTATTAAAACGCCAACTATAAAATGATTGGCGATATTTTTTAAAAAATATTTTAATTTCCAAAGATTTTATATCATTTATATAATAATTTGGCGATTTTTAGGGTGAAAAAATTTTACCCCATCAAAATTGGGCGAAACAAGGCTTCAAAAAATGCAAAATGGCGAATGTTTTTTGGGAGAAAAACATGGAAAAATAGCCCACTGGGCTAAAATTCGCCCCTAAAATTATCCCTGGCTAGCACCCTTTACAACATGAGGGGAGAGGGACTGTGTTAACACCTAGATTACACATTTCTAATCCTCCGTGACAGATCAAAATGATGTCAGTCTTAGACTTTGATTCCTTACATAATTTCTATTAATATTATCTATAGTTTGTATTAAATGGTAAGTTGATTAAGTTTATGTAATGACATCAATATTGTATATATTACTATGATTAAGAAATTGAATTATAATTTGATATGCTAACTAGTACATTGTTGGTGTTGAGTTCCTATACTAGTAGAAGGTTGGCACAATTTCAGAATGGCCCATTTAAAAACTATTTAATGTAAAGGTTTGGTACCCAATATTGTTCTAAAATTTTCCCTTGTATTTCCCTGAATCAATCAACCTTTACATGAAGAGTCTCACTTTCATCATTCTGGAAGATATATGAGGTGGTTTTTGTCATCCAAATCATCTCTCCTTCATCATCAGCTCATGATCTAACTAGCAACATATTTCCTTTCTCAAATTCGATCATAGGATTGAATCTTGGCTTTAGCTTGTTGCACTTGGGTCCAACATATACCAGTTCACCTATCGCATTATCAAAATCTCCATCCATAATACTTATATTCCATGCAGTGCATTATGATCAGCATTAAATCTCACATGGATTAAATTGTCTTTATAATGCAATGTATTTGATGATAATGTCTAACATGAATTAAAGCTAACATGATGTTACTACTTAATGATTGATTTTCTGGATTAAGTTATGTGAAATCTTTTTAGTCCACAATGAGTTTTTCATGGTTCCCATAACAATCATGGGTGGAGTGTCCACTCAAAACATTGGTCTGAAAAACGTTCACACAGTTTAATCCAGAAAATCAATCACAATGATGACAAACTGATAAAACCTGCACACTCAAAATGTTAATACTATATTTATTGAGTATAAGTTAATATACTAGTACAAAGTTGGCACCACTTTAAAGTCTACATGAGAAAATATAGTTATGAATGTGAATGCAACATAGTAGTACAATTAAATTTATATCAACTATAATAACGAATAATAGGGAAAACTCACTTCAAACCTTATTGCAAGTTACTTACATTTACTCACAAAACAAGTCTATAAGATGTTTTTAGGTTCATTTGCATAAAGTATTATCACATGAATTAACATGAAGTTGAACCAAAATTTTCATATATGTAGCAAATAATATAAAATTCCTCAAAAGGTAGCTTGAAGAGAAAATTTGATATACTACAAACATTGACATATTTTTCTTCATGTATATTAATTAGTCATTCAAAAAGCAAAATTACATTCATTAATCATCTCCACCTAATCTCCTTATATTTTCTCAAGCAAATCAAGTACAGCTTGAGGATGAATATTTCCACAGTTAATCATAATGACAAAGAGAGTTTATGGAATTAAATTGTGTATATGTTTCGAGTGGACACTCCACCAATCATCAAGGGAACAAAATGAAAAGCTCAAAGTGGTATTGAAGAGAGTGAGCAAAAGCTAATAATAAATAAGGTAAGGGTTTTGTACATGCATTAATGAATAAAAT
>LPNX011167512.1:211088-227065 GCA_001517045.1 Pseudotsuga menziesii | reverse complement strand
TTTGGTACCCAATATTGTTCTAAAATATTTCCCTTGTATTTCCTTAAACTAGGCTGCCACCAATCAATCTTTACATGAAGGGTCTCGCTGTCATCATCCTCAAAGATATCTGAGGTGGATTTTTCCATCCAAATCATTTCTCCTTCATCCTCATTACCTGATCTAACATCAATTCTAGGATCGAATGTTGGCTTTGGCTTGTTGCACTTGGGTCCAACATATACCGATTCATCTGTCACATTATCGAAATCCACATCCATAATACTTGATATTGCATGGAGTGCATTACCATCAACGTTAACATTTTGCCTCGTCTTGGGCCAAAAATTATTAGAAGAAGAATCACTTTCATCCAAGGGAGTATGGTCATTATAGATTCCATCTAATGCATCAAGAACTCTTTTCCAATAATCTATTTTTTTATTCCATTCCTCTGTAACAATTGGTGAATTCTCATTTCCAATAGTCTCTTTCCACATTTTTATGTATGATGTTATTCCTTCCTTTAGTTCTTTTAAATAAACATCATTTTCTTTGGGATGTAAGAAATATGGCTTCCATGTGGGCAATATAGGTCAACCTTCATCATCTATATTCCACAACTCATTATGGTTCCGACCACTTAATGTCTCTGATGGATTCTTTATACCTCATAACTGGAACATAATTGAGTACAAGAAATTGGAAGTACTGGAAATTAAGATGTCCAACTAGTGCATTTTTCCCCTCCTTGATGTACCCATTAAGAAAACTTTTGAAGTCATACACTTTGCCAATAAGTTTAGGTGGAAACGCCTGTTTTTCTTCTATTGTGCAATATGTATCCATCATCTCAGATAAAAAATATATATCTGTGCTTTTCAAGTTGGAAGACATTCTTCTGTAGGTTCCATCTATGTCTTCATGGGTGTGCCCCACAAGCAAGAACCCAACCTCAATAGTGATGAAGACAGCAAGTGCAGTTAATAGTGATAGAAACATGAAAACATAACGATTCTTATTATCACTAGCTACATTGTCCAACTGTAACAATAAATGTGGAGGAAGAGGTTTAAAATCAAGATTTTGATTTTTTGAGCTTCCATTTAAAGATAGGAAAGCATCATTGTACACTCTACATTTTGAGTAAATAGAGTTTTGAAGTAATGCATTTGAAAGTGGGTTTCTTGAATTTCCACTCTCATCAAGAAAATCACCATACATATCAAGGTGTGGGTCTTCAAGGTCCCCAATCAATTTGCAAGAGATGTACTGGTAAATTGTGATCCCATGTGTACAAATGGTAGGGATAAATGACCAAAACCTCATGTGTTATGCCCATGTTTTAGCACACCTGAAAACGACAAACCCAAGTTTGTTCCTGCAACATATTTTGATTTGACATGTAATCTTGGGATTGAAGTCTTTGTTTTGTCCATTTTATCATGGATAATGCTCAAGTATTCCTTTGGATACCGCTCTGACATAATTCTATGGGCATAGTAGCAATATCTTCCACACATAACAATCTTGTTATGTTTCTTCAGTCTAGCTCATGCCTTTTCTTCCAGCTCTTTTGTAGTCATTGTCTTCATCTGTGCTTTCAACACGATACATTCACTACATTTACTGAAGTTAGTGTTCTTTGAGAATGCCATATATGGAAAATGAGTATTCCAAATCTTGCTAGTTGTTTGTTGTGATATTGATGGAAAATTGAGCTCTTGAAGAGCCTCATTGATCTATTTTAACAAAGAAATTTGGGTGTACATTGATGGCAGCAGTATTAAAGGAGCAGATGTTCCATCTTATTCAACTTGTTGTGTTTGGTTCAGTGAAAAATATGAATTATCCATGACAATTTTGTGCAATATTTCTATGGTTGCCACAATATGTGCACGTGGTTTGCATTTGTTGATGTTACCATGAATTCCTTTGACATGTCCTTATTGGAAGTTATGTTGGTAAGTATAGAAGGTGCTTTGAGGAATATTATGTATCTTGTACCATGCTTTCTTACAAATAATATCTCCATTAAACCTCATGTCCTTTAGTTTCCTAACAGTAGGAGGTAGGCCATGGCCATGGCTCTTTGACATGATTGTGTTGGAAAGGAGTGAATTCAAGGCAAATTCCCTAATGTCATTTTTAAAGAGTTCCATACCCCTTCTAGTAGCTGCAATGGCTTTCCTATCCACATGTTGAAGACAATATTGTTTGCAACATTCATCTACTGCCAAAAGTTGGTTTCTTTCTCTTCATCTCTCTGTATTTGAAAGTTTCCAACTTTTTTTGTAGCCACAACTCATTTAATCCTTTTATATGGCCTCATTACGTGCATAGCAATTGAGTCTAGATCTTTTTCATTATAAAGATCACCATCCCATGTGTTTAAGGGACTTGTGTCCTCTATAAGATTACATACCACCATTTCATTGTGCGCCTCCTTGAAATTTTCATTCACCCTTGTAATCTCACCTTCATTGTCCACCAACTCATTTATTGACCATCTAACCAAACAATGTATAGACTTATCTCCAATCCTACATCTTTCACAATTTCTTTCTGTCTTCCACAAAACACCGAATTCCTTTTCACCTAACCTTTCACCCTCAACCATGTCATCCTCACGGACATTAACTATGATCCCTTTGACAATGCACATGCTTGTTCCCGTGCACTCATGTGTAAGAGAAAACTTTTTGCATGTGAATGTAAGCCTATCTTGGGGATCATTTACTTGATGATCATGACAATGAGGTTCCAAATCTGATTCTAGAAAAATCTCATAAGATCCCAATGGACCCCTAGTGTATTTTCAAATCCTGTTGGATGTGGCAAAAGAGCATCATGTTTTAACACCTTCTCAATGTTAACCACTATGGATACTTTATTTACCATACTTCCATGCACCTTATGACCAATCTTTGTATTTAATATGGAGCCTTCACCCACCGTCACTCCACATTGCAAAAGATATACCTTGTCTCCAATAGAAAATGCAGAAGAGACATTTTCGAATATACAACAAATTAGACAAACTTAGTATTTTCTCAAAAATAATAAGCAATGTACTATCAAAAACACTTAATATGTGCTTCAAGATTTTGATTTACCTTTGTTATGCCTCAAATCTATGATCTTCCATGGATGTAAGTCCCCTTCATCAATATATTCCACAATCAAATGTGGTTCAATAACATCAATTATCAAAACCATAACATATCCTACATTAAGCCTTTCTCCACCATAATGAGTTGTAGTATCTGTAGATTCAACCCTTCCTAGTCTAATAACTTGACCATTAATTAGGAGGTTAACATAGTCCCTCTTATCAAAATTATATTTTCCATTGTAACTCCTCCCAATTTCTGTAAGACATTTGAATTTTAGTTTGTAATTAAGGTTAAAACATATGAAGTGTATGTTCAAAAAGGTAACATAGTTGCAATAATTCAAAACAATAGGGTATCCCTTTTGTATGCCACGAAACATTGTTCCCCTACATCTTGTGCACGCTAGCAAAAGGGAATTTACATATAAATTACATAAAATATATATGAAGAGATAACAATAAGAGTTCCAAGAAGTATTAGAGAATGACAGATATCAACTTAGATAAAACCACCAAATTCCTATTTGACTTTGGACATGGCACTTATATTATTGATGTATGTGTATGAATGTAATGGAAATCTAGCTAGAGTTAGCTTCCGTTCTTAAAACGTTGCACGATAAATGAAAGTTAATGTGTGTTAGTTTTCATACTGTAGTTTTCCATCTAACAGAACCACATTGTCATCAATCACATTACACCATGATGGAAATCTAGTTGGAGTTAGTTTCCATTCATAAAACATTGCATGGTGACTAAAATTTAATCTATGTTAGTTTTCATAAGGTAGTTTATCATCTAAAACACCCACATTGTCATCAAATACATTACACCATAATGAAAATCTAGTGGAGTTAGCTTCCTTCTAACAACATGGTATGGTGAGTGAAACCTAACCTGTGATAGCTTTCATAAGGAAGGTTTCCATTTAACATAACTACATTGTCATCAATCACATTGCACCATTATGGAAATCTAGATGAAGTTAGTTTTCGTTCTTAAAACATTGCACAATTAGTGAAAGCTAAAGTGTGTTACTTTTCATAAGGTAGTTTTTCATCTGACACAACCACATTGTCATCAATCACATTGCACCATGATGGAAATCTAGCTTGAGTTGGCTTTCGTTCTTAAAACATTGCACTGTGAGTGAAAGGTGATGTGTGTTAGTTTTCATAAGGTAGCTTTCTATATAAAACAACCACATTGTCATCAAATATATCACACCATGATGGAAATCTAGTTGGATTTAGTTTTACTTTAAACAACATGGCATGATGAGATAAAGTTAATGTGTGTTATCTTTCATAAGGTAGTTTTTCATCTACCACAACCACATTTTCATCAATCACATTGCACCGCAATGGAGATCTACTTAGAGTTAGCTTTCGTCCTTAAATCATTGCACGGTGAGTGAAATCTAATGTGTGTTAGCTTTCATAATGTAGTTTTCCATCTAGCACAACCACATTGTTATCAATCACAATTCACCATGATGAAAATCTATTTAGAGTTACCTTTCATTCTTAAGACATTGCATGGTGACTAAAAGCTAATTTGTTAGCTGTCATAAGTTAGTTTTCCATCTAACACAACCACATTGTCCTACATTATACCATGATGGAAATTTAGCTGGAATTATCTTTCCTTCTAACAACATGTCATAATGAGTGAAAGCTAATGTGTGTTAGTTCATTGCACCATGATAGAAAGTTAGCTGGAGTTAGCTTTTGTTCTTAAAACATTGCACGTTGAGTGAAAGTTAATGTGTGTTAGTTTTCATAAGGTAGTTTTCTATCTAAAACAAACATATTGTTATCAAATACATAACAAGATGATGGAAATATAGCTATAATTAGCTTAACTTTTAACAACGTGTTAGTTATCGTTCTTAAAGCATTATACGATGAGTGAAAGAAAATGTGTGTTAGCTCATTACACCAAGATGGAAATCTAGTTGGAGTTAGCTTTTGTTTTTGAAACATTACACGGTGAGTGAAATTTAATGTGTGTTAGAATTCATAAGGTAGTTTTCTATTTAAAAGAGTCACATTGTCATCAAATACATAACACCATCAAATACATAACACCATGACGAAAATCTAGTTGAAGTTAGCTTTATTCCTTAAATCATTGCACGATAAGTGAAATCTAATGTGTTAGCTTTCATAATGTAGTTTCCATCTAGCACAACCATGTTGTCATCAATCACAATGCATCATGATGGAAATGTAGTTGGAGTTAAATTTCATAAGATAGTTTTCTATCTAACACAACCAAATTGTCATCAAATACATTACACCATGATGGAAATCTAGTTGGAGTTAAATTTCATAAGATAGTTTTCTATCTAACACAACCAAATTGTCATCAAATACATTACACCATGATGGAAATCTAGTTGGAGTTAGTTTTTTTACTAACAACATGGAACGATGAGTGAAAGCTCATATGTGTTAGCTCATTACACCATGATAAAAATATAGCTCAAATTAGTTTTATATCTAACACAACCACATTGTCACATTGCACCGTGAGGGAAATCTAGTTGGAGTTAAATTTCGACCTTAAATCGTTGTATGGTGAGTGAAATCTAATGTATGTTATCTTTCATAATGTAGTTTTCCATTTAGCAAAACCACATTGTTATCAATCAACAGGAACTACGTTGGAAATATAGCTAGAGTTAGCTTTCGTTCTTAAAACGTTGCACGGTGAGTAATAGCAAGTATGTGTTAGCTTTCATAAGGTAGTTTTTCATCTAAAATAGCCACATTGTCATCAAATACATTACACCATGATGCAAATCTAGCTGGAGTTAGCTTTCCTTGTAACAACATGGCACAATAAGTGAAAGTTAATGTGTGTCAGCTTTCATAAGGTAGTTTTTCATCTAACACAACCACATTGTCATCAATCACATTGATATGTGATGGAAATATAACTGGAGTTAGATTTCATCCCTAAATCATTGCACAGTGAGTGAAATATAATGTGTGTTAGCTTTCATAATGTAGTTTTCCATCTAGCACAACCACATTGTCATCAATCACAATGCACCATGATGAAAATCTAGCTAGAGTTAGCTTTCGTTATTAAAACATTGCACGATGAGTAAAGCTAATGTATGTTAACTTTCATAAGGTAGTTTTTCATCTAAAACAGTCGCATTGTTATCAAATACATTACACCATGATGAAAATCTTGCTGGAGTTAGATTTCCTTCTAATAACATGGCACTATAAGGGAAAGCTTATGTGTGTTAACTCATTACACCATGATGGAAATCTAGCTGGAGTTAGCTTTCTTTTCAACAACATGGCACGATGAGTGAAAGTTAATGTGTGTAATATTTCATAAGGTAGTTTTTCATGGAACATAACCACATTGCCATCAATCACATTGCACTGTGTTGGAAATTTAGTTGGAGTCAGCTTTTATACTTAAATCATTATACGATGAGTAAAATCTAATGTGTGTAAGCTTTCATAGTGTGGTTGTCCATCTAGCACAACCACATTGTCATCAATCACAATGCACCATGATGAAAATATAGTTGGAGTTAGCTTTCATTCTTAAAACATTGCACGATGAGTAAAGCTAATCTCTGTTAGCTTTCATAAGATAGTTTTCCATCAAACACAGGCACATTGTCATCAAATACATTACACCATGATGAAAATATAGTTGGAGTTAGCTTTCTTTCTAACAACATGGCACTATAAGGGAAAGCTTATGTATGTTATCTCATTACACCATGATAGAAATCTAGTTGGAGTTAGCTTTCCTTTTAACAACATGGCACAATGAGTAAAAGTGAATGTGTGTTAGCTTTCATAAAGTAGTTTTCCATGTAACACAACCACATTGTCATCAATCACATTGTGCCATGTTGAAAATATAGCTGAAGTTATATTTCATCCTTGAATCGTTGCACGATGAGTGAAATCTAATGTGTCTAAGCTTTCATAGTGTAGTTTTCCATCTACCACAACCACATTATCATCAATCACAATGCACCATGATGGAAATCTAGCTAGAGATAGCTTTCGTTCCTAAAACATTGCACGGTCAGTAAAACTAATGTCTGTTAGCTTTCATAAGGTAGTTTTCCATATAACACAGCCACATTATTATCAAACACATTGCACCATGATGAAAATCTAGCTAGAGTTAGCTTTTCTTCTAACAACATGGCACTATAAGGAAAAACTTATGTGTGTTAGCTCATTACACCATGATGGAAATCTAGCTGGAGTTATCTTTCCTTTTAACAACATGGCACGATGAGTGAAAGCTACCGTGTGTTAGATTTCATAAGGTAGTTTTCCATGTAACACAACCACATTGTTATCAAGCACATTGCACCATGTTGGAAATCTAGTTGGAGTATGTTTTCATCCTTAAATTGTTGCACGATGAGTGAAATGTAATGTGTGTAAGTTTTCATAGTGTATTTTTTCATCTAGCACAACCACATTGTCATCAATCACAATGCACCGTGATGAAAATCTAGTTGGAGTTAACTTTCATTCTTAAAACATTGTACGGTGAGTAAAGCTAATGTCTGTTAGCCTTCATAAAGTAGTTTTTCATCTAACACAACGACATTGTCATCAAATACATTCCACCATGATGGAAATCTAGCTGGAGTTAGCTTTCCTTCTAACAACATGGCACTATAAGGGAAATCTTATGTGTGTTAGCTTTCATAAGGTAGTTTTCCATGTAACACAATCACATTGTGCAGTGTTGGAAATTTAGCTGAAGTTAGTTTTCATCCCTAAATCGTTGCACGATGAGTGAAATAGAATGTGTGTAAGCTTTCATAGTGTAGTTTTTTATCTAACACAGCCACATTGTCATCAATCACAATGCACCATGATGAAAATCTATCTGGAGTTAGTTTTCATTCTTAAAACATTGCACGGTGAGTAAAAGCTAATGTGTGTTAGATTTCGTAAGGTAGCTTTCCATCTAACACTGCCACATCGTCATCAAATATAGTACACCATGATGGAAATCTAGTTGGAGTTAGCTTTCCTTCTAACATGGCACTATGAGTGAAATCTTATATGTGTTAGCTCATTACACCATTATGAAAATCTAACTGGAGTTGGCTTTATTTTTAACAACATGGCACGATGAGTGAAAGCTAATTTGTGTTATCTTTCATAAGGTAGTTTTTTATTTAACACAACGTCATTGTCACATTGCACCATCATGGAAATATAGCTGGAGTTAGATTTAAACCTTAAATCATTGCACGGTGAGTGAAATCTAATGTGTGTTAGCTTTCATAATGTAGTTTTTCATTTAGCACAACCACATTGTTATCAATCAAAATGCACCATGTTGGAAATCTAGCTAGAGTTAGCTTTCATTCTTTAAATGTTGCGCGGTGAGTAATAGTTAATGTGTGCTAGCTTTCATAAGGTAGCTTTCCATCCAACATAGCCACATTGTCATCAAATACATTACAACATGATGCAAATCTAGCTGGAGTTAGCTTTCATTTTAACAACATGGCATGATGAGTGAAAGATAATGTGTTTTAGCTTTCATAAGGTAGTTTTCCATCAACACAACCACATCATCATTGATCACATAGCACCGTGATGGAAATCTAGCTATAGTTAGGTTTCATCCTTGAATCATTGCATAGTGAGTGAATTCTAATGTGTGTTAGCTTTCATAATGTAATTTTTCATCTAGCACAACCACATTGTCATCAATCACAATGAACCTTTCATCCTTAAAACATTGTACGGTCAATAAAATTAATGTCGTTTAGCTTTTATAAGGTAGTTTTCCATCTAACACAGCCACATTTTTATCAAATACATTACATCATGATGGAAATCTAGTTGGAGTTAGCTTTCCTTCTAACAACATGGCACTATAAGGGAAATATTTTGTTTGTTAGCTCATTACACCATGATGAAAATCTAGCTGGAGTTAGCTTTCCTTTTAACAACATGGCACGATGAGTAACAACTAATGTGTGTTAGCTTTCATAAGGTAGTTTTCCATTTAACACAATCACATTGTCATCAAGCGCATTGCACCGTGTTGAAAATCTAGCTGGAGTTAGCTTTCATCCTTACATCGTTGCATGGTGAGTGAAATCTAATGTGTGTAAGCTTTCATAGTGTATTTTTCCATCTAGCACAACCACATTGTTATCAATCACAATGCATCATGATGAAAATCTAGCTAGAGTTGGTTTTCATTCTTAAGACATTGCACGGTGAATAAAGCTAATGTATGTTAGTCTTCATAAGGTAGTTTTCCATCTAACACACCCACATTGTCATCAAATACATTACACCATGATGGAAATCTAGTTGGAGTTAGCTTTCCTTCTAACAACATGGCACTATAAGGGAAAGCTTATGTGTGTTAGCTCATTACACCATAATAGAAATCTAGCTGGAGTTAGCTTTCATTTTAACAACATGACACGATGAGTGAAATCTAATGTGTGTAAAATTTCATAGTGTAGTTTTTCATCTAGCACAGCCACATTGTCATCAATCACAATGCACCATGATGAAAATCTAGCTGGAGTTAGCTTTCATTCTTAAAAAATTGCACGGTGAGTAAAAGCTAATGTGTGTTAGTTCTCATAAAGTAGTTTTTCATCTAACACTGCCACATTGTCATCAAATACATTACACGATGATGAAAATCTAATTGGAGTTAGTTTTCCTTCTAACATGGCACTATGAGTGAAAGATTATGTGTTAGCTCATTACACCATTATGAAAATTTAGCTGGAGTTAGCTTTCTTTTTAACAACATGGCATGATGAGTGAACTTATCATTACCAAGTGGTTTTGTCATTATGTCAATATTTGCTCTGCTGTAGGACAATAATAAAGGCAAATGTCTTGATTGTCAACCAACTATCTGATGTAATTGTGATGAACTTCAATATGCTTAGTTATGGCATGATAGACTGAATTTTTTGCCATTTTGAAAGCAATCTCATTGTCATAGAAAAGTGAGGTTATCACTGCTTGGTCAAGTTGAAGATCGACCAATATTCTTCGTAACCACATTGCCTCACAACATGTACTGAAGTCTGCCTTGTATTTTTTGTCAATGGAGGATAAGGCAACTGTAGGTTGTAGATTACTTTTCCATGAAATTACCTTCCTAAACCAAGAGTGAACACATAACCTGTTTTTGAATTCCTTGTATCAACTGATCCGGCCTAATTGAAATCAATATGCTCTGCTAGCATGGAGTCAACAAATCTCTGATATAGAATGCCAAAGTCAAGGGTCCCTTTGAATATTGATGGACTCATTTTGCAACTTGCCAATGTAACTCTTCGGGATTAGACATGAATTGAGAAAGAGACAAATCACTAAAAAAAATAGATCTGATTGGGTGGTAGTAAGATAAATCAAACTACCAACCAATTTCCAATACAATGACTCGTTGACTAGTGGTGAGTCCATGTAAGTTGAGAGTTCTATGCCAACTTCCATAGGTGTAGATGTAGGATTACATTCAGTCATTCTGAATTTTTTGAAGAGTGCTTTGGCATACTTGACTTTGATAATAAAAAAAGTGTGCTTAGATTGCAAAAATTCTACATCTAAACAATAATGAAGCAGGATTTAATCAGTAATTTCAAAAATAGATCAAATATAAAATTTCACCTGTTGAATCTTGTTGGCACTGCTTTTGGTGATGGGAAGACCATCAACATAGACAAAATAAGATCAATATATCATTGTCACTGTTTTTGACGTAGCAAGTGGGTTCATAATAGGTTTTTCTAACTCTAGAATCTCTAAGGTATTGATCAAGTTTGAAATACTAAGCTTGAGGAGCCTGCTTGAGTCCATACAAGGACTTTACCATCCATACAAGGACTTTACCAACCAATAAACCAGATGTTTCTTTCCAAAAAAATGAAACCCTTGCGGTTACATCAAGGCACTTTCGACATCCATCTGTATATCTTCCATCCAGAATGAGCAGAAATGGAGATAACTAGTCGAAAAGTTACCATTTTCGCTGTGGGGGCAAAGGTTTCTTCGTAGTACACCCCTTCATCTTGTGCATATCCTTTGGCAGCAAGACAACCTTTGTATTTGTCTAAAGAACCATCTAGTTTATATTTGACTTTAAAAATCCATTTACAACCAAGTGCTTTCTTCCCTAGAGGCAATGTGGACAACACCCAAGTCTTGCTTTTCATCTATGCATCATATTTCACTTTCATGGCAGCCTCTGATTCAAGTTTTCCTTTGGATTCTTCAAATGTGCTAGGTTCAAATACCTGACACAAAAACAACAGAAGTTAGAGAAAAATTTATCTGCTCACTGCCTTGCACAATTTGTTTCCTCAATCATGTAGTCTTTCCTTCTAGTGCCTTTGGTAACTCATCTTCTCAATATCCTTCCATCATGGTATAATACCACTTCCATTTCCTTTGTTGGCCCTCTTGGTCTTGCTGTGAAGATCAAGAATCCCTCTATGTTGTGAAGATTGAGAATTCCCCTCTTCTTCACCAAACCCCTCCTTGGAACTTGACTCCTATGATGTTTCCAGCTCCGAGTCCTGTTCGATTTCAACACCAGAACTTGTTCTTGAATGAGCAACAATTTCCCATACACTACTTAGTACTATCCATATATTTACCATCATCACAGAATAATGATATTTTCTCATCTACAACATCTCTATTAATCACAATTTTGTTTGTAGAAACATCCAGTTATTCATTAGGAACGTTTTTCCTTGGGAATATTTACAAAAGCAATACAACTGAAAATATGAAAAATCTCTTACAAAAGGTTTTCTGCCTAACCATGAATCCTCAGGAGTGATATCCTACAAATATTTACAAGGATTTTTGTTAAGGATGTAAACCGCAACATTCACTGGTTTTTCCCAGTATGGCTATGGTACATTCTGGCTATGCACCATGCACTTTTCTATCTCCACAACTATCTTATTCGTCCTTTCCATGACTCCATTTTGTTGTGGAGTGTATGGAGTGGTATACCGCCTATGTATACCTTCCCTTTTGCAAGATTCTTTGAACTAAGTTGAAACAAACTCACCTCCATTATCATATCCTAAAGCTTTCAGTTGTTTACTTGTTTGTTTCTCTACCAAAGCTTTTCATGTTACAAAATTTGAACAACAACTTGACTTATTATTCATAAAACAAACCCTAATTTTCCTTGAATAGTCATCAACCAGTAATAGGAATTACTTATCTCCATATATTGTAAGTGTTTTCATTTGACCATGCAAATCAACATGTACTAGGTCCAAAACTCATTTGGCTTTCCATGTTTTATTGTCAGTATCAAATGAAAGCCAATGTTGTTTTCATAACTGACAGCCTGCATATATCTCTAACAATCCTGCACATAACTCTAACAATATTGAATGGATGGAAGACCATCCACAATATTAGTCTTATTAAGTACAAATAAATATTGATAAATTAGGTGTCCATACCTTTAATGCCGGACTACATTTGTATTCTCTACCACAGCTGGTGCATGTGCCTTTGTTGTTTTAAATGCTTTTATGTATTACATAATGTTACTCTAGAAAAATGATTAGAACAATGTAAATAATAATGCATAAAACATCAAAGGGAGATAGAGGAATACATTTGTCAATTAAAACCCTTCCAATGTGACATATTTCCATGGCCTTAATTAACAAGTTATAGGTTATTATACAATCCATTAGCAAAAATAGAAATAGGAACAAGGATTTCACATTTTTAATAGAGAAGAATCCCTTACACTTCAATCTGCACCATGTATTAGAATTGAAAAGAGAGGGAGCTCTCAAAATCCAACCATGAATACAAATGAGGAAGAGGCTCTCTTATATAGGAAAGGAGCCCAACTTCCTTTACAATAAAATAATTATAAAAACATATATCAAGCCTAGGGTGGATTAAATAATGAAAAACCTTCACTAAACTCTAACAATAATGAAATGATGGGGTTCTCAATTTCCACATGTACAATGTATAAGATAGAATAAGTCCCATAAAAGGGAGGACACCCCTTTCAAATGAGGGTAAATGATGTCAAATAAAAGCAACATCCTAACTTCCAAAGGCTCAAGAAGAAGCATACTCCATCAAATGAGGAAGGTACCTGAGAAGAAATCTAATGATCCAAATTCCAAACCTCCAAAGCCTCTCTAACAATGATGCACCAAGGAAGAATGGTCCCAAAGTGATACATGAAAAACTTAGATCTCAATCACTAAACAACCCTTCTCAAATCATGAGTTATAACCCCTCTAAATGAACTCTAAGTGGACAAACCCTATAAATCTCTTCCACGAAGCATGAAAGACAACTCCAAATCATGAGTAAATGTCCAAGAAGCCTCCAAAAGTGGTCATATTAATGAAAAGGTCCCCAAAGAGTGGAGAATTTCAATAATTTGTTATGGATAATAGTGGAAATATACTTAAAAGGATGGAGAACCGTCATCAACCTTCCAATGATGAATATATCCAAAAGAAAGAATGCCAGGAATGAAAGAGTCCTCCCAATGGTTGAATGCTCTCCATGAAAGAAGATTCCAACTAGCATGAAAAACAACGATGTTAAAAAACCAAGCCTCCACTGAGGAACGAATCCTCCTTAAACGATATATAATGTGATTTGAGGCACTTTCAAAGTGGATTCCCCCCTTCAAACAAATATAAAAGTTGAATGCTCATGCCAGGCCTTTAATCATATAGGAAAAATGGATTTAGGACTACTGCTACATATCTACAGGTTGTCACCATTCAAGGGTTCACACCAGCCACAAATCACTAAGGATAGGGTGTCATGGATTCTTAGGGTTCTACGTATTTTCTACTATGGATCCTAAGTAGCCTTTCACAAACCTAGAGCAACTAGAAAAAGGCCCCTATAGAAGATGTGCCTAGGATTAAAATCCATGACAATTAGAATCCCATCCTTAATAGCTGTGATAAAATGATAGTGCTTATATCTTCTATTGAAGGGGTTCATTTTTTGTTACCATACTACTACAAGAATTTGCATCAATTCTCATAATTGTTGTACTATCAACTTTTTGATCCATGGAATCTTAGAGAACCCTCCAAATTATGCCACCATAGTTGTATATCTAGGTTAAATGAGAATCCATTCAATCATGTGAGAGGAAACCCATGCTTTGGATCCTCCAACCTTGTGTTAGCATGAAAGAAAGACCAAAAAATGTTCTTTTCAAACTGAGAGAATAGATAGAACGACTACCCTGATTATGCAATGGAATTATGCATTTATAGCTTTAAAATAGACCAGAAATGTCCAAACTAAGATCAATGGTGATGGATTTCATGTGTTTAAAATAACTTTAGTTATGATTTTTCCAATCCCTTTATACTTGCTTTTGATGTGCAAGTTCAATGAAGAAGAAAAGAACAATAAAAGGAAACTTAATCTTTGAAGTCTTATGACAATATGGAATGTAGTTTGAGATAAATGAGATTTAAAAGAACATGAGTGTGCACCAAAATAACGTATTGGATTTGCTTATGTAGATTCCAGAAAATGTCATGCAAAGAGAATACACAAATATGCCAAATTTTAGGCCATTCAAGATGTTAAAAGAGAGAATAAAATCTAGACTGAGATTCCAATGTAATTCCTAGATAATCACAGACCAAATTTTTATTCCAAATTAAACTTTAAAGCCTAAGTTATTTGTTTGGCTAACAATCCCATTTAATTGCAGATCTAAACCAATGAACATAATTCTAATAGGAGTGAAATATAACCCTGCAAAGTAATTAAAATTTAAAGGTTCGATTAAGGGAACTATCCCTGATCAGAATGTTGCAAAAGAGGTTGAATAACTTCCTTAAGATATCCTATAATCATTTGAAATCTTGTAATAATGATGTAAATTTGAATGAGGGTTTAAGCTCAATTGAATTTGTTTAGAACAGCTACAATGCATACAATTTCTTCAAACAAACAAAAAAAACAATGGAGATAGATACCAAAAGACAAAGTTCTGTCAATGTTTGCTTGGATATTTAGATTAGTGAAGCATTGAAATAACATAATTAAGAGATAAATCCTAAAAAAACTATTCACTTACAAGATTGCAAAGGATGGAGATCAAATAGACCTTTAGGGTACCAACAATTTGCATGAAATAGCCATGGAAATGAGATTCTATACAAACATTGAGGTTTTACTATCATTAAGGTTTTATAATTAGCTGGAACGTTGGGTACTTCAAAGTACGCCAGTGGGTATGTCAAAGTACCCAAAATCCACATCCCCTGCATTTGGGTATTCATAGAGGTACCATGTGCCCTCAAGGGATGCACAAAAATACACACTGATAGCACCCTTTTTTGAGGATAAATAATTTAGGAAAAAGCCCTAAAACCTAATTACTAGCTACCAACCCTCCTACACTATAAAATATAAACAAACACAGAAATTACAATTATCATTTGCTAGTGCTGGGCCATCATTGTTGTTGCTGGGCAGTGGTTTGGTAGGTGAAAGCACATAACAACAATGGATTTGTAATGTGCTTTGATTGGATTTGACAGTGAATAGTGATTGGTATGTAGCATCATTCATATATGTATCAATTATGCATTATTAATTATTATTTTAAAAGTCTAAAACTTTAGGCATCAATGGATTTTTTAATGTTTATATATTTGCGGCAGGGCCCAGTGTGTCCTACACCAATGTTCTATGTTGTCCCCTGAAATTTTGGGGGTTCTCTAGATTGAACTGGGTACATGTCTCCACATACCCATTCCATCACATACCAGAAACTTGTTTTAAGAAGATTATAAGTTATAACACATTTTATTATAGTTTGTATGAGAGAA
>LPNX011167512.1:187296-201961 GCA_001517045.1 Pseudotsuga menziesii | reverse complement strand
CTTTGATGGAATCCCATGAAGCCCAACACTGATCTGATGTGTGCCCAGTCTTTCCGCAACGCTTGCACTGCAACTTTGATCTTTTGCTTCTGCCCCCTCTACCTCTCTTGCTGCAATCTCCCTTGGAAGGGTCTTTGGATTGGTCTTTGCCAGCTAGGGCAGCACCAATACTAGATGCGAAAGAGTGCATTTTTACAACTGTTAGTTTACAATAATAAACTTGATATGACAAAGAGAAAAACAATAACCTTGCAGGTCTACAGTCTCTTCCAAGGTGTACAATGCAAGTTTCAGGTGAGCATACACAAGCTGCTTCAATATACAGAATATATCAGTCTTAGTATCACAATGCAATATATCAGTCTCAGTATTCAGAATTTACACAGGCTCTCTTGATTTCGTAGGCAGCTCCACTTGATATTGTAGGCAGAATTATACAGGCTCCACTTGATTTTGTAGGAAGCTCCACAGGTTCAGTCTCATATATCCAAAATGCACCAAACACTCAGCATGTTCATTCTCCTTGAATTAGTAATCCACGCAGCTATTATTCTTCAGCATAAATCAATCTTCACATTGCAGTTGCAGCAAGCATTATATATCAGTCACCACAATATCTCTTCAGAAAATCTCAGCATCAAAAAAGTTTTCTCATTTCTCTCAAAGTCAAGAGAGCGTGGTTACATATTAGGTATAGCAGAACTCATACTTAGCATATTAAATACACATTGATCATGTCGCATCATATACTGGTAGAGATGACAAAAAAAAAGCAGACCAGCAATCTTCAATGTAAAATTTAAATTTTACACAGTCACCAAGAAAATTTAAGTTTTACACAGTCTGAACGAGCTTCATATCATAACAAGCTGAATGAGGGCGTGAACGAGCTTCATGCAGCATTTATTTCTCCCAATTCGTAAGAGTCCAGCAACAGAATAGAACTGGGAGCGCATTCCAACACAGCCTTCAAACTTAGAGTGGATACTTTGCAATTTCAGTTCGAGGAAATCGCAGCAATTCACTCCATGCGACTGAGTAAGAGGAGAGTCTCCAGTGATTTCTCTTAGCCTTTGCAGATTCTTCCAATGATTCAGGTTCACAATATTCACGGGTTCATCTGAGCAGCCATACTTCACGTAGTTGAAGAGGGAAGTCTCTCTCCATCAGCGGTCTTCATTTTTTTTTTAAACGATAGCAGTAGTAGCAATCTTCATGCATGCAGCATACTCACGTTCTGGAAAAAGAACTTGATTCTCCAACGGTGTCCACCGGTCTTCATGCTCTTAAAAAACTTGAATCTACACACGCAGTCTTGATCAATTGCAGGTCGCAGCAACACCAGATTCAAGGAAACGATATCCCAGCAAATTTATAATCGTTTGATGGCAAAAACTGAATAGAAGTCGGTAGCTACAGAAGGCGCAGATGAATACAAACTCGCAGCATAGAGTCTAGGGTAAATAGTGAACAGAAGCTATCTTCAGCCACGCCGGGACCACCACTCATACATATAAATATATTTGCAGACAGTAATAACTCCACGCACAGTGAGAATTTTCCAGAATTTACCAGAAAACTCCACGTTCTGAGTAATGGACTGAGACTGAGTTTTTCAAACTCAACAGAAGTTAGGGTTCAATGCAGTTATCTCCACGCAGAAGTTCAGGTTTCAACGCAGTTCACAAAATATTCCAGGAATGGGTCGCAGCATTCACAGCATGAGTCGCAGCTCATATATGGTGGTGGCAACAAATTATTGTTACGACTTCACATTTTAATTATTGTGAAACACACAGACTATATAATGAGCATTCACAAGATACAGTCATTGTGCCGGATGAGTCTACGCCGCCCTCATCAGCTCATGTCTTCACAAGCAGCCTCCGGTATTTTCCACAAACACCGAAACCCCTTTGCAATATCATCTCTTGAATACAGTGAACTTCTCATCTGCTATTCAAATGATACCAGCGACAACATATATCACCACCAGGCAACTGTCTTCACGTAGATATTCAACAACTACAGATCGCAGAGGATAGGAGAGGCGGCCTACAAAAAATTAGGGTTAGGTATACCTAAGGTATGAGCAGAAAACACAGATAATGAACGCGCAGGGGCAGACTGACTGAGCAGGCAGCCTGAAAGAGCAGACTGGCAGTAGGCAGACAGAATGGCAGCATGCACGCAGGAGTTATGAACTTGGCTCTGATACCACTTGTTGGTAATAACTCCCGATTCCAAATTGCTATTCACGACTAAAAACATTAATTTATAGATTACAATGAGGCGGTTGAGAACCAGCCTTTTCACCTTCCCGGGCAACTATTCAAATTCCTATTTAATTATTTATTTACAATAATCCTGACGGATTATATTCTAACAAATTTTTTGATTTTAAACATCATATTTAGATTTTGCTCGATTCAACATATAATGCAATGGATATGGTTCTTTCTAATGCATTATTTTATTCCTCTTGTTGTTTAGCCTTTTTATTGCTAACTAATATAGTGGCATATCCATAGGGAGTGGTACTCGTGGCATTTTCCTGAGCTGGTGAAGATTGTCAATGACAACTATATCTATGCAAGAGTAGCAAAATTTGTGAAGGACAAGTCCACTTTGTCAGAGGATGCCTTATCTGAGTTGACAGAATTAACTGGTGATGAAGACAAAGCTAAGGATATTATTGAGGCTGCTAAGGCTTCTATGGGTACACCTTTATTTGTTGGATGAAAACTTTGATCATTTGCTGAAATGGCATCATGTGGATTGTTGTAATGTTGATTCACCCTTTTTGTGACATTTTATAATTATGTTTTGTGATGTCAGGTCAAGATATTTCTCCTATTTATGTAATAAACATCGAGTAGTTTGCACAGAGGGTTATAGAACTTTCAGAATATCGAAAACAGCTTCATTCTTACCTTTTGTCAAAGATGCAAGATATTGCTCCAAACCTTGCAAGCTTGATTGGTGAAATTGTAGGTGCTCGATTGATCTCTCATAGGTTTGTGCCTTGCTCTTTTTAGTCTCTGGTTTATGAAACGAAAACAAATATTGGCTCACTGTGGAGTAAATTGACACCGCCGTATGTAACAGGCTACTACAAGGTGGCCTTCTTCCTTTCCTCTACCATTATACTTGTTTGAACTGCCCAACTATGGAATAGAAAATTATTACACAAAAACAGAACCCCTTTCTCTCCTGGCAGTGAAGGTTTTAAGGTTGGAGTCATCAAATTCAAAACAGTAACACTTTTCAGGAGTCACCATCACAACATCCACAAAAGAATTAAATCCACCAATGTTTGAACCCTAATGTTATAGCTATGAATTCCATCTTATTGATTTATGATTTGGTTTATTAAGTTATAATGCCAAAAGATATTTGAGAAAGGTCTATGTTCATCTTGTGTGCATATTTGAAGACGGATGGTGTTGAGTCTCTAGAAAAGGATAAGGATTAAGGAAAACTAACAAGTAATAGTTTCCTTCATTCCACTTTATTGATTGATTCAATTTTTCCTCTTAGATTTTATTTAAGATCTTGATTCAAGACCAATTATCCTAGGGGAATAACAGCAATGGCCTCTCCCTTTATCTATTAGCAGACATCCTTTGTTTTTAGAAAAAAATTTACACAACAAAACCAGCAACTCTATTGGGCATAATTTAGTGCACTCTTTTGTATAGGATCGTTATACAAAACAGTACCTATTTTCCTATAGTAGTGTCCAGGAAAGCTACGGGCAAGAAGAAACAGTCCGGGTAGGCAGACAGAGATCTCAGGAAATTAGACAGAGGACTTGGGCAGGTACAGGAACTTCTCGGGAAGGCTCGGTTTAATTACGGGAAGATCCGAGCAAGCAGCCATGAACACGGGCAGCAGAAAAACAGGGTCCGGGAAGGAAGCATTAGATCCGGGCAGCTCCAGGTAGGAAGTTGTAGATCCGAAAACAAATCTGGGAAGTCTAGGCAAGTAACAACAAATCTGGGCTGCATATTTAGATTTTCTGGACAGCAGGAAGAATTAGGGAAGAAAGCCCTAATTTGTATTTTGATGTAAAATTCATGTTCTGTGAAGGAAATTCGGGTAGCAGTGGAACTCTGGCAGCAGTGAATTTGGGCAACAATCAAACAACTTTTGGGCAGCAAGTTGATGGTCACAGGTGTGCTGAGGCCTGGAAATTCACAGGAAACAACAGCAAGGGATTCTCCCTAGTCAACGTTCCCAACTAGCCCGTGACTGTTTGGTGTAGGGAATCCGTCCGGTTTGCGGTCCGGCTACCATAAGTCAAGTAACAAAAAACAAAGGGTTTTACAAGTTGCGGCCTGGTCCACCGTATGTTTTTTTTTGTATTTTGACTTGAAATATGAAATGCACATGCCTATTTAACAATGCAGGGGGGTAAGGATGCAAAGAGCAGTCGCAATGTGATGCGCAGGTTGTTACCTCTCGTCTTAGAACTCACAAGCATCCAAATCACATATATTCCAAAAAATAAATACTAACTACGCTATCTCTAGAGAACCGAATATTAATTCTTGAGTAATGCATTGATGTCTACGTGTTATGGAAAATCACAGATAGCTGTTCTTTTAACCAAACCTATAAACATGAACAAAAGTATGTATGATAAGATATCTCATCAACAGTTGAAAAATTCCATTACTCATAGTGGAAAAAATCATAAAGAAGACTAAAGAACATTCAGACAAGAACATAGGTTCAGGAAGTTAGAACGCTCTCACAGTCAATGAAACATAGTTGAAAACGAAATAGTTCCCATTCAACATCACTGATTTAGCCACATTAATACATTCCACATAGCACTTTCTCCAACAGGCAAAATTTGCAATTTCTGGTTTGTAAAACGAAATAGTTCCTCTTACAAACAATAGTTTACAAGTCTTTTCCAAGGAAAAAGCCCCCGTAAGTTCTAACTTTCACATGTTTAAACTAAAATAGCAGACCGCTTGGGTTCATCTCCCTCTATCGTGTGACTTTTTGGTTCCTCAAGCGTTTCATATCCTCTTCGTTTTTCCTGAATGCACTCCTAAATCGTTCAGTAACTGATTGGTTTTTTAGGTTTGCACTTTTGTCGCTACTGCTTTTGTCTTCTATTCCACTTGCTCTTCTTGCGATCCTACCAGTTGTGGTTCGATCTGTGCCAAATTTCCCATCTCCCTTCGCGCCACAATAGTTTGACCAATCTCCAGAACCCGCTTGCAATCAAACGACGTGCATCATTTATTTGAATCGCAGTCAAATCATATCAACTAAAATGGCTAAGCATTAAGAGGGGCCATGCACAGCATTACTGCCATGAAGCTTAACAAATGCCGACACCACTACTTCGTTTATCCATGGGTTCACAAAAAACCACCAATGACAGGAAACGAGAACTCATCAGATGCTCAGAGCGCTGGCATCGGTAGCTAAAATCCCTGCCCCAGCCACAATGGTGGAAGAGAAAGAGGTTACGGACATGCGACTGGAGGGTGGGAAAATTCCCGATCGAAAATCGAAAGGACATCGACATCGAAAGCTGAAAGCTTTTCACAGCCGCAACGGCGGAAGAGAAAAAACTATGCACCCGGGACTAGAAGGAAGACTTGCATCGGCGGTCGAAGCACTTTACACTTCGGGTGCTTAATTGCTTTGGGAGTCGCAACGACGGAAGATGAAAGGAAAAAGGCCTCCGATCAAACATAATTTTGACGCCCGATCTATAAAAAATACTAAGTGTTTCGGACAGCTCTTAAAATTCAACAGTGGACAAAACTTGTTTTACCTCTGAAACGATGACCCCCAACAAAGAACACTTGATCCAATCGACAAGCAAAAACAAACTTAAAATCTACGACCCGCAACAATTTCCAACACAATCAATTTCTGAAAACAAGACGATAGTTCATCTTCGTCAATCATCAAAAATTAAAGCATGACCAAAACTCACGGATCCAATTGATTCACGTAGCATCAAATCGTAAAGGGGGGTCCAAAATTTGAAAAATTTGAGGAGAACAGTTGTAGCTGCAACAAGGTGGTTAGGGTTTTACTCACCCTCCACGTGGAAGCATATGGTAGCAGCAGGAAGCCTGCTAGGGCTTCATTATACTTGAATTTTTTTCATGTACATTCATCTCAGAATTCTGAGATCAATTCTCTTCTTTTAATGAACAAACTCAGTCATCTCATTTAAGGGATGAATTACTAATGCTTTTGGGTTTTTTGTCCTTTAAAGGTATCCCCGTGAAAATTCATGTGTTCAATTGTGTGATGCTTGGTTGACTACTCCACTTGTCTCACTCCTATTTAATTTTCAATCTCTATCTATATTATAGTCTGCAATTTCTTATGAATGACATGCACATGTTAAAATTCAACATGGTATCAGAGCTTTGCATGTGAATATTGCAGTAAGAGAGCAAATTACTGTAATACTCCTAAACCTTGGGACATCTGCAAACTAAGATAGCGGACTAGTTAATCAGAGATGGCCACCAACATATTCGGACCAAAAGAAAGGCTTGAGGGGTCAGCCAACTACAACTCATGGAAACCCGGGCTTATGGACACCTTAGAAGAGAATGACCTACATGATTTGGTTCTTAATGCCACATAAGAACCTACATCTAATGTTTGAAGAATTGCCTTTAAGAAGAAGCAAGAAAAGGCAAGGTGGATCATCTATGACTCATGACACCCACTCTTGTTAGAGTGTAACCCCAAGCTAGGGTTCCACGGTGATCTCTTGTAGCACCATCTTCATCTTTTCACTAGCTAGGGTTTAACCCTCGGCCTATTCACCTTCACGACAACCCTTAGAATCTTCACGAGGAGCATCATACATTCATGGGAAGCAACATTACATCACAGGTAGCCTCAGATTCTTCAACAACAGCATCATTTCACCCTTGGGATGTCTCAAGCCCTTAACGAGAAGCCTTAGGGAGCCCCAATCTCTTGCAGGCAGCCTCCTCTTGGCTGGTTTCTATCCCGAGCAGCTCCTACAGTAGCTCGGGTAGCAGTAGCAGGCTGTCGGGCAGTAACAGCAGGGTCTCGGGCAGCAAAAGTAGGCTCAAACAGTAGCAGGGTTGTTGGGGTTTTTGTCCTTTAAAGGTTTCCCCATGCAAAACTATTGTGTTCAGTGTGTGTGATGTTGTTGATGTTTCTACTGCACTTTTCTTTTCTTTTGTTATCTTTCGATCGACAAAAATTTAAAGAATTCATGCTAATGCTAAAATTCAACACTGAGGGCCATTCTTTCAATGGAGGCACTTGGTAAGTTACCAGGAATTTGAACCAGTTTGGGACTAGGGAACTCAACCTAGGGATGAGGGCCATTCTATAGGAGAATGGAGGCTGATCAGTTACCAAGAAATTGACCCAGTATGGGACTGGGGTGGGACTGGGGGTCTCAACCTAGAACTGAGGGCCATTCATTGAATGAAGGCACTTCGTTAGTTACCAGAAATTTGAACCAGTATGGGACTGGGGGACTCATCCTAGGCTAAGGGCCGTTCTTCAAGAGAATGGAGGCACTTTGTCAGTTACCAAGTATTTGACATTAAGTCATTTGATGCATCCTAGGGCTAAGGCACCTGGTTAGTTACTAGGTCATCACCATAAGCCTTAGATCGGGTTTGGGCATTTGATGCACTCCTCTCCTTTATCTATGGGCTATTAGACCTTCTCTGGGTATTAGCTACCCCTGGTTAAGAGACCTAGCACCTGATCTTGGTGGCATAAGGAGATCAAGTTAAAGCATTTAGTAATTCTCTTATTTATGATGATGTGCTTTGAGTGGGCATGAAGGACCCTAGAGACCACTTACTTTGACCACAAAATACTTGGAGGACCATCTAACCCTAAGCCTTCATCCATTTGAAATACCAAGTGGCACAAGTCAAAATGCAAAAAGACTTTTTGTACCACAAAAGATTAAAGTCAAAAGGGTAAAGAGGAAAAAGATACAAACCATAATGTCAACTCCTAATTATGTGGGACCAACCCAAATGTTTAAAAGCCTATAGATAAATGCCACTTGAAATTCATTTTAACACACAACAACTTTCATCACTTCACTGCTCCTTCTTGGACTGAGGAAAGATTCATGACTGAGATTATCCACTGCTTCTGAGAGGAGATTTTTGTGGCTGGGATCTTTCTTTATCATTCTTTCTTTATCTCTTTTCGCTATCCTAGTGTGGTTTCCTAGCTCACTAGAGCTTCTCCTTGTATAGGCTACAATCCACATCAGTGGTCACGAGCTACTACAATCCACAAGTAGGAGCAGTCACTGCTCCATTTCCTTGTGCTCATAGTGTGGACCTAGGTTATTAGCATACATTCACTACTTGCTCTCGGTGGAAGTCTAGGGCAGCAGCAAAGGCTTCCCCAACCCTTGTTGGTGGCCTCCTTTATCGGCAACAACATCCCAAACAAATTCGGGAAGCACTAACAACAAAATTCGGGTAGTAAAGTGAATTAGGGCAGAAAACCCTAATTATGGTTTTGTTGTAAAAAATTATCTTTTGTGGATTTGGTTGATCAACGATTCAAACCATTTAGGGTTTGAAAATTATTGAAGACTCGGTCATCTCATTTAAGAGATGAGTTACTAATTCGTTTGGGTTTTTTGTCCTTTAAAGGTTTCCTCGTGAAAAAATATTGTGTTCAGTGTGTGTGATGTTGTTGATGTTTCTACTGCACTTGTCTTCTGTTATCTTTCGGTCTGCAAAATTTTAAAGAATTCATGCTAATGCTAAAATTCAACACTGAGGGCCATTCTTTGAATGGAGGCACCTGGTCAGTTATCGGGAATTTGAACCAGTCTGGGACTGGGGAACTTAGACTAGGGCTCAAGGCCATTCTCTAGAAGAATGGAGGCACCTGGTCAGTTACCAGGAAATTGACCTAGTATGGGGCTAAGGGTCTCATCCTAGAACTGAGGGCCATTCACTGAATGGAGGTACCTATTCAATTACTAGAAATTTGAACTAGTTTGGGACTAGGGGACTCAGCCTGGGGCTAAGGGCAATTCTCTGGGAGAATGGAGGCACTTGGTCAATTACCAAGTAATTGACATTGAGTTATCTGATGCATCCTAGGGATGAGGCACCTAGTCAGTTACTGGGTCATCACCATAATCCCTAGACCTGCTCTGGGCACGTGATGCACTCCTCTTCTTGATCTATGGGATATAAGACCTTCTCCAAGTTTTAGCTACCCCTGGTTAAGAGACCTAGCACCTAATCATGGTGGCATGAGGAGATCAAGTAAAAGCATTTAGTAATCCTCCTTATTTATAATGATGTACTATGAGTGGGAATGAAGGACCCTAGAGACCACTCACTTTGACCACAAATTACTTGGAGGACCATCTAACCTTAACCCTTGGTCCATGAGAAAGACCAAGTGGCACAAGTCAAAATGCAAGAAGACCTTTTGTACCACAAAAGATTAAATTCGAAAGGGTCAAAGAGGAAAAAGATACAAACCCTAATGTCAACTCCTAATTATGTGGGACCAACTAAAATGTATAAAAGCCTATAAATAAATGTAACTTGCAATTCATTTTAACACACAGCAACTTTCATCACTTCACTTCTCCTTCATGGACTGAGGAAAGATTCATGACTGAGATTATTCGCTGCTTGTGAGAGGATATTTTTGTGGTTGGGTTATTTCTTTATCTCTTTTCCCTATCCTAGTTTGGCTTCCTAGCTCACTAGGGCTTCTCCTTCTACATGCTACAATCCACAACAATGGTCACGAGTTGCTATAGTGCATGGGTAGCAGCAGCCACTGCTCCCTTTCCTTGTGCTCACAGTGTGGACCTAGGGCAGCAACATACCCTCGATGCTTCCTCTCGGTGGAAGTCTAGGGCAGCAACAAAGGATGCCCCAACCCTTGCTGGTGGCCTCCTTTATCAGCAATGCATCCCAAACAAATTTTGGCAGCCCTAACAACAGAATTTGGGCAGCAAAGTCTAAAAGGCCATCTGCATGTCTTAATAATAACCCCAATTTGACATTATTCACTGTATATCTAAATCGTACTTGTCATCCTAAAGTATTTAATTGCAGAGATCTGAACTGATTTTAAAGATTAGAGCAAGAATATCTTGCATATACAGGTGAACACAACAAACTGTATATAGATAGCAATGTTATTCATTCCTCAATCAGTGCTAGGTAAGCTACTGCATAAAACCAACTTATTGTTACAAAAAATGCAGAAAATAGTCAACAACGCAGGGACTAGGGAAAATAGATGGAAATTTTACAGAAATAGAAATTTGTATAGCACATGAAGAAAACAAAAGTAGATATAGGCACCTGCAGTAGTGCTCCAACATCCGGCTTCTCCTTTAAACCATCGAGAATATTAGTTAGTTGTGACCTAAATCACCATACAGTATAAAAATATGTCATGTGAAATTAGTTACAATTCAAAAATGAAGAATAATATTGCATTTTAAGAAGAAACATGAGCAAAATATGACATGTTATGCTTTAGTGCAAATTTTTACTTCCGTTTATAGTATGTCAATAATCTATATTGGATGTTGTAGGTTATGGTAACAATGGCCTTATAGCTAGTTGTTACCAGGCAAACTTAGTTGTTACCAGACAAACTAGTAGGGTAGCCCAGTAAGCATGTAAGAAGGATGTCACCCAAATTGCAATGAAAACCCCTATGTTTCCAAGAAACGTGGGTACGGGGATGGGTACTGGTACGGGTACGGGTACGGGTACGAGTACGACACTTTTTGAAATAGGGTGCTTCAGTACTTGAAAGAAATGTAATAACTAAAGACACCTATAAATATGAACTAAGTCATCAAATTTTCAAGAAAATAATTATTATTTTTATTCATTGGACATACCTGGGATTCATATTAATATTCAAATCTTGCTGCTATGGCAAAGATTTATTCAGGAAACAATCAAGAAGATGAAATTTCTAGCAAAGTGCTTGCACACTAAAGTTCATGATCACCAAAATAGTTTTCATCTTGTCCCTACTCCACATCATTCAGCTCTAATATCCTGTAGGTGCATAACCTGCTGCTTTCATTTGCTGAGACAACATTTCCAACTTTTCATAGATCAGTTACATTTGTGGGTGTGATATATCTCCTACAAAAAAAGCATGCACCTGTTTATTTACCTCAATTCAACTACATCCAGGTTCCTTTCTTACCCCTCCATCTTTCATCATTTTCCTTACTTTTTTGATGCCATCCCACTGTCCTGCTACAGCATAGATGTTTGATAGAGCCACATAAGGTGTGGATTTTTGGATATCCAATTCAATGAGGCATTCTGCAACAAATTCCCCTAGCTTTATATTCTTATGGATTCTACATGCAGCAATGAAAGAACTCCACACAATATAATCAGGTTTTATTGGCATTCTATTGATAAAGTTGTGTGCCTTATCCAGGTGCCCAGCTCGGCCGAAAGGGTCAACCATGCAAGCATAGTGCTCCATTGTGGGTGTAATCTGATGATAGTGACTCATGCAATTAAAGTATTACATGACACTAGGCCTAAATGGTAGCACGCAGACAGAACTCCGACAAAGGTAACATGATCTGGTGATATTCCACAGTGCTGCATTTGTTCGAAGAGCCTTAGGGCTTCCTTACCAAAGCCATGCACACCATAGCCTGCAATATTTGTGATCCATTTTGTCAAACAAATCCACTCTTGATTACTTCTCATGGATCTCCAAGCCCTGTTCCAATGCTACCAGATCAGCACATGCTGCAATAACACTAGCAAGAGTCATTGAGTTTGGCTTCATGTCGTGCCTTTTCATTTCTCAGAAAAGCTTTAGGGCCTCTTCATTTCAACAATTATGTACATATCCTGCAATCATTGCATTACACGATTCCACATTTCGTAGTGGCATTTTTTTAAAGAGCTTCAGAGCCTCATCAACACACCCATCCTGTGCATATCCTGTAATCATTATAGTCCAAGAGACTAGATTCCTCTCGGGAATATTCTCAAATAGTTTGTAAGCTTCATCAACATGCCCATTCTGAGCATAACCCGAAATCAATGATTTCCAAGATACCACATTCCTTCCAGGCATTTCATCAAAGAGTTTGGCAGCATCTTCAACCATGCAATTCTGTGTATATCCCACGATCATTGATGTCTAGGAGACCACATTTCCTTCAGGTATTTTGTCAAACCGGTCCAGAACCTCATTAACATACCCCTTCTATGCATATCCTGCAATCATAGCATTCCATTTGACAAAATCTCGTCTAAGAAATTTGTCAAACACAACGTGCAGTGTTGATCTTCCCATAATTTGCATACATGTAAAGAAGGGCATTCCCCACAAAAACTTCAGAGTGAAACCCACTTCTGATTATTTCTTCATGAACCTCCGTCACTGCTTCCAAGTGAGTACATGCTGGGAGAAAGCTGGATAGAGTGAATTGATTGGGGAGAATACATGTTCCTTGCATTTGATTGAAAAGTGTCAACACTTCTTTGCCATGGCCATCCCTACAGTAAGCTGCAATCCTGATACTCCAGGAGACCACATTTCGCTAAGGCATTTTCTCCAGAAACTTGTGACCATTGATTAAATTCCTGCACTTGGCATACACGCTTAGGAGTTTATTGGGAAGAGCCATATCAGTGCAATTAAATGTGAAAGCACTTTGGATGATGTGACCACGGACCAGCTTGGCCTCCAGCAGAGCTCTGTTAATGAGGCATACCTGCAAGAGAGACTGATAAGCAGAGAAATCTACTTGTTCATCCATCAAATGAAAAATGCACATGGCTTCTTTCAATTTCCTTCGTTTACACACCATCTCACAACGTTCTTCACTCAGGTTAGCATTCTTCACCACCACAAGGGCTTTCAGTTTCGCCTGGTGACTGCCTACCTGGTGAAATTTCAAAGGTTAAGCAACTACAGGATGAATAAACTCGAGAAGACAACGAAGAAAGGAGATGATAGACCAGCACCTTTTTTTACCACGAGGATTTTGGTTTTTTTCTCAAGCACTAAAAAACAACTTTGTATTATTAAACAAAGTTGTATCAACGAATTACATTTTTTCTTGAAAGAATAAAATATTCTCATTATCCAAAATAAATTACTACCTTGATAAAACAGGATCTTAAGATCTTTATATTTTCTCCTCTCAACATTATTTTGACATTTTTGTACCTCTTATAATAAAAAACATATCATAATAATGATAACAAAATAAGAAATATGCCATCCCCAAAACACAAGCTATTAGTAAACAAAGTTTACTAGATGAACAACTCTTAAATCAAAAGAACTTCAATCTGTGCATTTCATCTCTAAGCTCTTTAAAAGAAATATTTCCATCCCATTCATCAATGCCTTTTTTTGAAAGTCTATTTGCTTCATCATTTAATTCTCTATAGATATGCTAAAAAGTAATGTGTGAGAACTCAGATATCAACTTTCTAACATTTCCCATCCAATTTTCCAATAACAAAAAGTAAAGTGCAGTTACCCCTCTAGCCCAATCTATAGTAGCTTTTGACTCGCAAACAATCAGAATAGAAGCGAGTCCCATTCTCCTAAAAAACCAAAGAAGTCCCTGTAAGGCAACCAACTCCTCTCTTGTATTAGTTCTCTTTCCAACCCCAAAGATGTTCCTTCTATGGAGTTCTGCCACCAGTCCCTAAGATAACCTATAATATTTGCATAAACTAATAAAAGGATCAAAACCAATAAATACTTGAGTACCTCGGCCGACGGCCCAACAAATCGACTGGTTAATAACGGGGAAAGACTTCAAAAAACTACTCTAAATAGATGAAACATTTTGAGCCTTCTTCATTGCATCCCGAAACCAATGGACCATAACAACACATTTTAAACATTTATCTTTCACAATTTTTCCCCACAAACCTTCATCAAATAAGCTTCTCCATAAGCTCTTTGCACATAAAGCTCTATTGAACCAATTTAGATTTTTGATCCCCCGTCCTACCATCAGTTTTGACTTTGATAGACTCTCCCATGAATTCAAATGAAATTTTGAATATTCCAACTTTCCAACCCATAAAAACTGAAATATTTTCTTTCTTATCTTGTAATCCGTAGACTCCTGAATGATAAATAAAGAAAACCCAAAAAATGGAATGCTTTGTAGAACATAATTTACCAAAAAAATTCTTCCTTCGAGAGGCAGCCATCGAAATGGCCAATTGCTAATTTTTCCTCTGAATCTTCTTAATTAACCATTCCTAATCACCTTTTTTTATACCCATCTAGTTTCAAAAAGAAACCAAGATACTTAAAAACCCCTTCTAACCCAGTCATCTCATAAGGAAGTAGAGAAGCAATCTGGTTTCTAATTTCCATATCATCGCAAGAATACACAAAATCGGATTTTTGAACATTGACTGCCAAACCTGACGCATCAGAAAATAAGGAGATAATAGAATGATAATGATTCCATTCAGAGAAAGAACCTTCTCCAAAGATAAGTGTCACGTCCCCATGCCTCCGACCGGCAAAGAGGACGCGACTAAGAGCTTAATTCGACCGGGTTAACCGCCCATGAACATGTACAGGCTTAAAAATTTCCTAAAACAGAATGCTTAACCATACAAATTGAACACTTATA
>LPNX011167512.1:171293-183972 GCA_001517045.1 Pseudotsuga menziesii | reverse complement strand
CAATTGGGGGTTCCCATTGGAATGTAGGACATCATTGATTCATGGTAGGAAAACAACAATTTTTAAAATTTGTTATTCGTTAAGCAACCCTTATTGTTGATATTTATGCAGATTTGTAGACTCAAAAAGATCAATACAAATGTAATTATTCCTTGAGAAATATGGATTCATATCTTGGTTGATTTATGGGTAGATCCATTGCAATAAATTCAACTCCTTAATGATAATCCCAAAATTATGAGTTTGTTAACCATGTCAAATAAGGCATCTTGATATATTTAGTTTTCCTCCATGATGGATTGTTAGAATTTTGTCATTCAATCTAGCATTATGATCTTAGGATCTTTAACTGAGAGAATAAAATTCACAACAATTAAACACAAGAGACAAGAGACACTAATAATTTTCCTCGGGGAAACCATAAAGGAGAAAACCCTGCAACTTCCTCAAAGATGGAATCAGCACCAAAAGTAAAACCCAAAAACATAAAGATGATCTCCCGACAGCAGTAGTCTCTCTCTCTGATCCCAGTGTCTTCTCTCTCACTCATGCACCCCAATGAGTGAATGTGTGTGTGATAAATAGAGAGGCTCACTCTCTATTTATATTCTTTCGTTCACTTGAAACCCACTCCAACTTGTCGGCCTCACTTAACAATTACTTACTAAAGCCGACATCTCTAGGAGTGTCTAATAACCCTAATGCCCCACAACCTATGGGGACTTTGCCTCCTCCGACCAACAAGGAGTTTTATCTTAACACAATGGTGGGGACTATTGCCCCGACTTACAATGACTCACATAGGGTCAACTTCTCTAGGATAGTCTAATAACCCTAGGGCGCCACAACTATGGGGACTTTAACCCTTGACCAGTAGGAGGGTTACCCACAATGACTTGACATGAATTTTTTACATTATAGAACCTCCCGATAAGAACATCGGGGCATGACATGACTCAAATACATTATAGACACATCCCAAAATAAACATCAAGGTACAATACATAAAATATACGGATGAATACATTCCGAAGTTACAATTACATCAACATGGATATCATTTTAAAAGATAGATATAATACATTGATGGAAACTAGGTTCCTGATGGTAGGTTCTTAAAATTTAGGAAACTGACTCAAGTACTCTATAATGAAAAATTAAGAAAATAAAAAATGAAAAATGTTTAGTCTTTTAAAAAAATCATATAAAAGACAAATATATAAAATAAACAAAAATAAATAAAATAAAATGAAAATGCAAAAAACAAAAAAAAACATAACCTTTGCCCCCAATATGCCGGCCCGACTGCCTTGATCCTTCGAGGAGGGGCTCGATGCAGGGATGATCAACCGGTTTCTGAAGAGAGGAGGAAGATACTAATGTATGAAAGATTTTTTTTTAGATTGTGGAGATTATTAGGTCAGATCGTAGGCGTAGCGTTTGGAGAATGCTCAGATTAGAACTGCGATCCAATATCACAGCTTGAGGAGAACACCAAATCATTGATGACTGAGGAATGGCATTTCAAAATCTAACTGAGAAAGAGAATCATTTGTCTCAGCACTTGCAAATCGTGGTAGCTCTGGACATTGAATCAATCTGTGGAATTTATCCAGATTACGGTTGAAGTTACACATAATCATGTTGGTGGTGCGATGTACCCAGAGTTCTGTTGATTAGGGGTTCGTTTGAAGGTCGTTGTTCCAGAAAAGAGTGTGCATTTATAAACCAGGGTACTTTCATACAAAAGATTCAGGAATCTGACGTTGTGCCATCAAATTCCTTTCAATATAAATTCTGGTAATGCTCGATGAATTCCTATAATACTTAATGGTTTCCTGTAAGTTAGATTAATTCCCTGAATTTGCAGTTTTCTATCAATTAGTTGTTTGAGGATGCAAGTGTGCTCCAGATTTGAGGTTGTACTAAGTTGTAATCCAAGTTTACCCTTAATCCTCTTACAGGTAGTATTTAAACATGTAGACATTTTCCTACCATTGATGAGGGGTAGCAACCCGAAGCAGTGTGAACTAAAACTGCTCTATTTCAAAGGGTAATTGTACTAGGTAGCTATTATATCTATCCATTTTTATCCCTTGATCCTCTTACGGGTAGTATCCAAACACATAGATTTTGTCTAGCCATTAATGAGGGGTATCATCCTAAAACAATGTGGATTAGAGGTCCAATCTATTTCATTAGGGAACTACACCAGGTGGTTGCTACTCCGATGAGGAGCCTATATCATAGTTGTCACTTCAAAGGTATCTTTGTTTTATTAAACATTATGAAATCATATCCCTTATTCCTGATCCTCAACCAATATTACCTCCAAACCTCTAAACCTATGCATAGAAAGATAATTACGAAGACAATTTAGAGCCCCATTCTCGGTGCATTAACCCTAAAATATTACTTTCGTGCATAATAGCAAATACCATGGATTTAGTTTGTGCAACATGGTCAAGGAACCAAAACCCATAATCTATGCTAAAAACATTGTAATGGCACCCATATCCTGGTTGAAAGTGAAAGATTCCATTTACAAGATATGTGAGGTGATATAGAACCATGTGCATGTCCACTAGACATAAAGATGAATATTTTAGGGCCTTCATCCTCGTTGTTTATTCCTAAGCCTTACAAAGGCCCTAAGAACCATCCATGTCATTCGAAATATTATAACAACAATAATATGACCCATGTAGGACAATTATTCACTCTACGTGGGACAATTATTCACTCTACCAGGAAATTGAACTAGTCTGGGACTGGGGGACTTAGCCTAGTGTTGAGGGCCATTGTTTGAATGGAGGCACCTCGTCAGCTACCAGGAATTTGACCCAGTTCGGGACTAGGGGACTCATCCTGGGGCTGAGGGCCATTCTTTGAATGGAGGCACCTAGTTAGTTACCAAGAATTTGACCTAGTCTAGGACTAGGGGACTCAACCTAAGGCTGAGGGCCATTCTCTAGGAGAATGGAGGTTACTGGTCAGTTACTAGGAATTTGACCCAGTCTGGGATTGGGGGTCTCAGCCTAGAGTTGAATGCCATTCATTGAATGGAGGCACCTGGCCAGCTGCTAGTGTTTTTTTTTCCTAAGCAACATCGAGAGCTATTCTCTTAAGAGAACGAGGACATCTGGTCAAGGACCATGATATGGAACCAATCCAGCACTGGGGGACTCAACCTTGAGTTGAGTATCCATTCTATTGAATGGAGACATCTGGTCAGGGACCAGGATGTGGAACCATTCCAGTGCTGGGGGACTCAGCCTAGAGCTGTGTGACCATTCTGTTGAATGAAGACATTTGGTTAGGGACCAAGATATGGAACCAGTCCAGCACTGGGCGACTGAACCTAGAACTGAGTGGCCATTCTTTGAATGGAGGCACCTGGTCAGTTAACAGGAATATGACCCAGTCTACCACTGGGGGACTCAGCTTAAGCCTGAGGGCCATTATTCGAGAGAATGGAGGCACTTGGTCTGTTACCAAGTATTTGACCTTGGGTCAAATTATGCAGCTTATGGCTGATGCACCTAGTCTGTTACGAGGATATAACTATAAGCTCCAGACTGAGTCTGGGCATGCGAGACACTTTGACCCTTGATCTGTGGGATTTTTGATCTCTCCAAGTCTTAGCTACCCTTGGTTAAGACACCTAGTACCCGATCTTGGTGTCACATAAAGTGTGAGATAAAAGCATTAGTAATTCTCTCTATTTATGATGACGTACTTTGAGTGGGGATGAAGGACCACCTTGACCACTTATTTTGACCACAGGGCACTTGAAGAAGGCTAAAGTAAAAGTAAAAAATACATAAGGACCCTTAGTACCACTAAGGAGTCAAATTGAAAGTGCAAAAATACCTTTAGTACCACTAAAGGTAAAAGTAAAAAAGATAAAATAATAAAATAATATTATTTTGTTCTTTTAAGTTTTGGTCCACTTACAAGTGATTCAAAGGATATAAAAGAAGATCAATCCATTTCATTTTGTTACACACACTTGCTCACGATCCTACAGCTACTCAAGGAATATTTTCACTCACATTGTGGAGGACATCTTTTGTGGTTATGCCCTAGCATGGAGGATTCTAGCTAGGGCACCCACTATTTTATAGTCTAATCCTAAACTAGGGTTTCACCATTAATGAACAATAGCAGCAATACCTTCTCCCTTTTCATGAGCTAAGGTTTCTTCTAAACCCTCACATCACCTTCAGAATTCTCACAGGCAACCTTCTTCCCTCACAGGCTGTCTCGGTCTATTCACAGGTAGGCCAGATCTCCTATCCAGGCATCTCCCGCTGCCCTTCGTCACTCACAAAAAGCATTAGCAGGGCTTAGGCATGCTTCCAACACCCTTGGGTAACTTCCAACACCCTTGGGCAGGCTGCTACCACCCTCGGGCAGCCATAGTCTGCCTGCTACCACCCTCGGGCAGCCATAGTCTCCCTGCTATAGACTTTTGACAGGTAGCAGTGATGGTTAGGCAGGGTTTCGGGAAAGCAGTAGAGCTTGGGCAGGGCAGATAAGGTCTGGGTAGGAAAAATAGCAACTTCGGGTAGGCTAACAGGGATTCATGCAGGGAAGACATACCTCCGGGCAGGAAGACAGGGATCGGAAAGAGGGCTTGGGAAGTAGACAAAGAGCTTCGGGCAGTAGCAAGCTATTCAAGTAGGCTGACTGGGATCATAGATAGGTTGAAAGGGATCACACAAGGATCTCAGGCAAGTTCAGTCTTAGTCTAGGCAGATTCGGGCAAGCAGAATAAATTTTGGGCAGCCATTCTGGAAGTTTCAGGCAGCTAGAAGAATTAGGGCAGCAAGCCCTAATCTGATTTTTGTATGAAATACATTTTTGTAGATTTTTTATCTGTGGTACAAAACCATTACGGTTTGAGAATTATTGAGAAACTCAGTCATCTCATTTAAGAGATGAATTACTAATGCTTTTTGGGGGGTTTTGTCCTTTAAAGCATTACTCGTGAAAAACTATCGTGTTCAATGTGTGTGATGTTGTTGATGTTTCTACTGCACTTGTCTTTTTTTATCTTACAGTCTGCAAAATTTTAAGAATTCATGCTAATGCTAACATTCAACAACCAAGAATTTAACCTAGTCTGAGACTAGGATCTCAGCCTGGGGCTAAGGGATATTCTCCAGGAGAAGGGAGGCACTTGGTCAGTTACCAAGTATTTGACATTGAGTCATTTGATGCAGCCTGGGGATGAGGCACCTGGTCAGTTACTAGGTCATCACCATAAGCCCTAGACCGGGTCTAGGCAATTCATGTACTCCTCTCCTTGATATATGGGCTATGATACCTTCTCCAAGGACTAGATACCCCTGGTTGAGAAACCTAGCACCTGTTCTTGGTGGCATGAGAAGATCAAGATAAAGCATTTAGTAATTCTCCTTATTTACGAAGATGTACTTTGAGTGGCCATGAATGAACCACAGGGGCCCTTGAGACAACTTGTTATGACCATAAAAATACTTGGAGGACCATTTAACCATATCCTTGGTCTATGAGACCATCAAGAGAAGGACCAAGTGGCACAAGTCAAAACACCAAAAAGACCTTTGTACCACAAAAGATTAAAGTCAAAGGGTCAAAGATGAAAAAGAAGTTAAACCCTAATGTCAACTCCTAATTATGTGGAACTAACTTAAATGTTGATGGAGAGGAAATTTCAACTCAAAATGGGCCTCCTAAAATGAATTAATAAAATAATAGTTAAAATAATAAAATAATATTTATTAATTTTGGAGGAAGAAAAGAAAAAAACTACTTTTTTGTTTGTATTTTTGACATATCTCCCTGTGTTTTTACTCAAATTTTGATTGGGAGAACTTCTTGGATGCAGAATTAAATTCCGCATCCAACGAGTACCCACTCGGCTTACTTTTGACAGACCCCTCTACCCAAAAAATAAGAAATACCTGAAAAAAATGGAATGATGACATCATCATTCCATTTTTTCAGGTATTTCTTGTTTTTAGGGTAGCGGGGTCCATAAAAAGTATGCCAAGTGGGTACTCGTTGGATGCAGAATTTAATTCCGCATCCAACGAGCTCTCCCGATCGAAATTTGAGTAAAAACACAGGGATATATGTCAAAAATACAAACAAAAAAAGTAGTTTTTTTATGATACCTATCCCCAAATTTATATTAAAAAAGTGTTTAAGACCTATACGGTATTTCAAATTTAAAGAAATTTCATTGGCTAACACATGATGACATGGAATTTGAATAAAAGTTAAAAGGCCCATTTTCAGTTGAAATTTCCTCTAATGCATAAATAAAGGACATTTGCAATTCATCTCATAGACACAAAACTTCAACACTTGACTGCTCCTGTACTCGTTGCTTGAGGTTGATAAAGATAATTTTGGTGTCCGGTGTTGTTTTTCTTCAACAGTGGCAACATTTATGCTTTCTTGGTTTCTCTTGTCACACTACAGTCACTATGGTGGTTACCGTTATACGTAGTAGCTATAATAACCCTCGATGGTGGTCTAGGGCTACAACAAGTCTCAGTGTGAAGCCTGTTGGCGGTCAACAAGCTCACGACAACACTAAAACTCTTTCCTTCTTCTCGTTGGTAAATTTCATGTGGCCCTAACCAAACTAGGGTATGTTGCAACACCCTCGAGCCCTGCTAGGGCTGATCTACTGTGCAACCTAGCTCTTGTTGGGGATTCTACAGCTCACAGGTGAAGTTGCCCTAGAGGGCTAGAAAGTTGTAAACTGATTGGAATGATTGGTATATTTTCTACTTGAATTGCTGTGAATTTTGGGGCTAATTGAATTGAATTATTTTCATTGTTCCGCTGATGTTTTACAAATTAATTTACAGCAGTCCTAAAGGAGGAACCTTCTTGAAAAAGGTGAGTTTCATACTTGCATTAATTGCTTGATGCAAATGAAATTTTCAACATCAAGGTTTTTAAGACTTTTTTTGATAAGGAAAACCTCATAGAGAAACCCAAGGGATACTTATGCATTTGTGGATTGCATTCCTAATAAACCCATCGGCATAAGCTAGTGCACTTGACCCCGCGGATTCAAACTGGCATTTAGTGGCACCGAACTAGCCAAATTCCCAACAACATTGGCAACAATCGGTTCAGCTAACCCTTGGGATAGCTTTCTTAAGCCTCTTGTCATGAGCAATTTCTAATTTCTTTTCCCATGGCCTAGTAGCAACAAGAATATTTTGCACTATTTGATTTGATGTCAGATCAAATAATATATTCATACTTCTAGGCAAATATGAAATGCTAAAAAAATCTATTATAATCTATTGTACTACCATTAGGTAACTCACCATTTGGGACCACAGTTTTCTTTTTTTTAAACAGCTAATTTTTCTTTTGCCATTTTCCTTTTTTTAACAATCAATTTTTATTACTTTCCACATTTTGGCATCCCTGTTTTCAGAAAATGACACCTGATTTCTAGAAAATGCTACAGATATGGAGGCGTCCCCAACAGTTGGAGATGTTTCCATCCCCCGTTTAGGGATGGGGAATATGTCCTTATGCTACATAGGGCAATCGTAATATATCCTACAACCTTCAAATGAAGATTCTACAATATGATTTTGTAGGGAACGTTAAAGTGCAGACATGGCTGAGCAAGATCAAGCTAGCTTTCCAATCGCATGGTGTTCATAACCAAGAATTTAAGCTAAACATTGCACTTTAGCACCTTGAAGGCCTGTCACAGACATGGGGAGAAAGACATATATCTATTCTAAACATGCAAAAGGAGATTTCGACGAGTTTGTAGATATAATAAACTATAGTCTCAATTGAAACTAGATATACATAGTGATTTGCAAGAAGCTAGGTTTTAGGAATAGTACCCATCTTGCTAAGTTCATATTAGAAACAAATATGTTTACCATGTTTAACAACGGTTCAAAAGAAGAACCATTGATGTCATTGGTTAAGTGATCTAGCAGAGTACTACCTTTTGGAAGAATTGCACTCAGTAATTTTTTCCTACTTTTCCTACTTTTTTTTCTCTGAACTAAAACTAGCCTGCATAAAGTAGATAGCTCTTTTAAGTAGGGTGTCACTAAAATACGATGCAAAATCTTCTGCAGTCTCATGTCTCCTTTCATCACACTGTACAATGTCAAAGATTTGGCAGTAGGCATACTCATCCCAGACTATTTCATCAACAAAATCACTAAGACTGGTGTACACTCTCTGCATTTTTGATACAAAATTTTCCCAAGAGTGATCATAATCCACCAAAAAACCTAAGTCTTGAGTTGATAGCCATCCTTATTTCCATATTGAAGTGGTAATAGGGTTCCCAAATTGATTCAACGTGAATTTACCAATACCTTGAAAGCACTAAATTAACTCTTGTGGAACAAAAACAACATTATTACAGGCCATTGTAGCATATACCCCTATCCTTACATGTGATCCATTGCCAATATTCTAGGCCATAAAGCTCCCAATTAGAGGAAATTCCAGTGTCATGGATTTTCAATGGTTTGACATTATGAGGAAGAGCCTCTTATACCTATTGTAGAAGAACTGATTCCAAATTTGCAATATGAGTTATAAAACAGTCCAACAATACCTAGGAAGTCCAAATCTAGTCATAAAGGTAATTTGATGGGGACCATCAAACTTCCAAAGGAATGAGGTCTTATCCATGTACATATTAGATCCATGTTGACATTGATACCATATAGGCAAGAGTTACAAAAGGAAGTTTTAGGAAGTTTCTTCTAAGGTTTAGCTTTTCTTGTTTTTGTGCTCTTAGTTCACTTGGAACAAAAAGAAAGAGCAAGTGAGGAAAACACAGAAAAGAAAGAAGCAAGGATTCAATCACAGTAGGATGCAGACCTGGACCGAGACTAGAATTAGTTGCTAATGCCAATGCACAAGGCAGAGTGTAATGATATGTAATTGTGCTTTGTACAGTCATTCTCTCATGGAATAATTTTTCTTCCTTGGATGTTTTCTCTGTTGTATAATGAATCTTTAATCTTGTTGCTAGTCTACTTTCATTCTTTCTAAATCCCCCACTCTATTGTTTCTTTTGCAGGCATAAATCAGGACACATCTAAAGCAAGTTGTGCCTTGTTTCTAGGCATCTTCATTACAGTAATATGTATTGGTAGGTGTTTCAAGGCATCCTTTAGCAGTTTTGATTTCTTTGAAATAAATTCGTTTACATAAAGTGGAGAATGTTCCTCACACAAAGACTCTTATTTTCATGTTGTTGGTACCAAGTCGATGACTTAAAATCCTGTTTAGTTTGATGTGGAATCTAGAACTCATTTAGATGTTTCTTCACATGAAAACTCTTCTACCCCTGCAAATGGGCCAAAGGTGATGATTCCAGTCATTACTAAATTTGACATGGATCCCATAGCTATGACAATAGCTTCTCTTACATGTCATGTAGCTAAGAGACAAATAGGAAACACCATAAAAACGAAGACAATCTATAAGCCTTTGACTGTCGGCTTTAAACTTCTTCAAGTCTGCAACATACCTCTATTATGAACTCTGGAAAAGACATATTCAGCTTCTCTTTTCACACCTCTATAATCTAGATTCTTTCTGTGTCCAAAGATTTAGGGAATTCTCAGGAATTGTGGTTGCACGATCAATATCCCAATAGATCCATTGTTGATTTCATTGGTTAAGTGATCTACTAGTCTCAGAGATTTTCAATGGTTTGACATTATGAGGAAGAGCCTCTTATACCTGTTGAAGAAGAACTGATTCCAAATTTGCAAGCTGAGTTGTAAAACAGTCAAAAAATACCTAGGAAATCCAAATCCCGTCATAAAGGTAATTTGATGGGGACCTTCAACCTTCCAAAGGACTGAGGTCTGATCCATGTACATATTAGAGCCATGTTGGCATTGATACCATATAGGCAAGAGTTACAAAAGGAAGTTTGTTAACAAGTAGAGCGTGACAATGATGAAGTAGTTTGTTAACTTGAGTAGAGATTTGGAAAGTAGGGATGCTTCAATATTCAAAAAGAATGGAATTTATGGCAATCCAAATTTCCCATATAACAAGGAAAGGTGTAACTCTTAGACTTTTTAGTTTTGATCTGACAAATCAAATTTTGAGATGACCTTCAATAGAAGCTTCATTCCAGATAGCATGCTTCCCAAGGTTGTCTTCCATATCTTTCCACACATGTTTAATAAATGGGAATTTTATGAAAAGATGAGTAGTGCAAGTCTTGGCATTAGATCTACAAAGTAGACAAATGTTTGGCCCAACCTTTGTAATTTTCTCCTATCCTTTTACATATATATGAGAAAAGCAAAGTTGTTAGTGATTGATCATCTTCAGTTTTGTTTTCTAACAACAACAGAATTTGCAATAAAAATGATGCAACTGAACTGTATAGCTAAGTAATACAAAAGTAGTAAATATTCTCAGAGTGGGAACTAGATATTTCAAAACCCATAAGGCTAACAAGCCCAATCAATGGTTTTGGAATAAGTGAAGGGTACATTTTTACTATGGAAATGACAAATGAGTTCAACAACAAACACCACCAACATTTGGGCATAAAGAGGGCTTAGTGCTCTTAATTAAATTCCATTTTCCATCATCATCATAGTATGTGACTGTGTGGAAAAGAAGAAGAATAGTGAATGTGTGAATGAATTCATGCCCAGCCCACAAGAGCTCCAAAACAGTCACGGTGTGCTAGGAAGACGCCAACACATTCATGCCCAGCTGGAGAGGAGGAAAAGACAATAGAGAGAAGGAAAACACAGTCACAGCCTAGACCATAGAAATATATAAGCAACAGGAAGTTAGCAACCCAAACAATCAACTCAAGGCAGCAGTAACTCTAGGTGTCAATCACAAACCAACAAGGATCAGATTTGAACTTCATTCATGTCAAGAACTCCCTAGAAATGGAGAAGCGAACTTAATTTATAATCTTTAAAAGCCTTCTAGAAACATCACTTAGAAAATAAATGGACAATCTGGGTGTATTTTAGGCCTTAATCAATATTTGCAGCCTCATTTCTCCATATGTTGGGTACCTAAGTAAAGAAAAGCAATAAAACCCTAAAATTTACAAATCTGGGTAGTTCATTTGGGATTATATCAGTCCTCTTATCATCCAAACAACAACATTTGAAGGCCACTTGGTAGACCTGAAGGTGTGTGCCAAACAACCACCCTTCCTAAGGAAATTCAATTCAAAATACTATCAAACCTCTTACAAAATGCAGTGAACAAGTGTGAAATTGGCTACCAAGAAAGTGATAATCCTCATTACCAAAGTTGTAGACACTTAAAGTTATAGTACATCAGATAAAACTACAAGTCTTGAGAAGATATAAAGTCATTGCAAAAGACCTTTAATCCCCACTAGTGAAGCATATATACCATCGACAATAGAAGTCATTGACATAAAGTCTCCAATAATAGTTCATCTAATGTCACCATTTTTCCCTCCAGATATTATCGCTAATGCTGATTCCTGGTCATTTGCTATTTCAACTTGCACACCAAGCCTTCCTAAATGATATTTTGTTACTTCAGCTCGAATAGGTCTTCCATCCACCACGACAGCTCTCATTCCTTTGAAAATGGTGGGTAAAGGTTCAGGGTGATGTCACTTTTTATCCTGGCTAATTGTATGGCCTTTTTTAAGTACAACCGTGAATGTGAATGTGCTTCCAACACCTGGCCTACTTTCAAAGACCATATCACCACTCATAAGCTCCACCAGACATTTGCTAATACTTAAGCCTATGCCTATTCCTCCATATGTGCGGGAAGTAAAACCGTCTACTTGCATGAAGGGCATAAAGACACACCTTTGTGCATGTATGGGAATTCCAACTCCTGTATCCTCAACACTAACAACTAAATTTACAGTATCAGATGTTTCAGGAAAGGATAGCTTATCTATTGCCCCAGACTGCTAATTCATTATTCCATCAGATAGTAGGAGCCTAAAGGTCTCCCAACTGTTCGTCCCATCAGCTGCCTCAAACCCACTCGAAGTGTTGCATGATCCTTTTGAACTTTGCTTCCTGTCTTCTGTCAACTGCTTTGACCATGCTTCAACATTGGTCTCCCTTACAGCCTTCACATTTTCATCCAGGTGGACACAAACATATATATGACCTCTGTTTGTGAACTGTAAAAGCAAAAAACAGTAAACTAAGTTAGCTAACAGGCAATGACAATTGATTCCCTACAATTGAAATCTTATGGGTCCAACATTTAATTTTTAATGTACATAATGTATTTTAAAATATTATCACAAGTACTCTAGTGCAAAGCAAGGACAAGTGGGGATGGAAAACGAACTTTCACAGAATTTCCAACAAGATTTGTAATGATTTGTCGAAATCGCCCAGGGTCCCCAACAACGATATCTGGTACCTGATCTGAGACAAATTGTAACACCCTGGTTTTGACCCCGTTGCATTAGATGTACATGATGTATATATTATAAATGATCATGGTGTGGAGCTAAAGGCCAAGGCCCCACCGTTGATAAGTAATGCTATGTTTTGGATTTAAATTGTCACCGCTGGTATATCGGGGCATGCGGCATATATTATGTTTGCCATCATGTAATTATGCATCTATAATTAATTAAATGAACCCAACCAGCTACAATCACGGCAACTAA
>LPNX011167512.1:121242-170810 GCA_001517045.1 Pseudotsuga menziesii | reverse complement strand
GCTAGAGGGCTGGCCTTCTTCTCCACCACCCCTGAATAGCACTGGAAGGGAATGCAGGGCCTGAGGGACTGTGTAGCAGAGAAGGGACCGATTCCTTGTATTGGGTGTGGGTGGGTGTCTTAGAGGTCAGGCTAGTTCTGGTGTAGGTGTTCTTGGCTCTGTGATGAGCTCACCAGCTTAGCATTTAGCCTTTCCCAACTCCTTGATGGCCTGATAAACCCAACTGTGTTGGCTTGGCTATGTTTTTGTGTATCCTTGGCTATGTGTAAGCCTGCTTATTCCCTTATTCCTTGGAGAATCATGCCCAGCTCTGGGGTCGCAGCGCTGCTGAGAGATTAAGGACCATGCTGGCCTATGGTTGGGTGGAACATTGCAATGACGTAGCTAGTTGTGGAAGGAGTTTTCATAAGATAAGTAATCTTGCCTATTTTACTTCTACAATCATTTTTTTGTTAATGAATGTAATGAACATGTTGAACGAATGCTTGTCTGAATGCATGTTAATTATACTGTGCATGATACATAATTGTAGCTGTGTCTAATAGACAATTGCATCTGTGCATGATAAATGTTCATGTGTGCATGTCCCACATTAAAGAATTCATTTAAGCATTATGTTTCAGCAATTTTATGCTTGTACATGTTCATGGGGCTCTTAGCCCGGGTGGATAAAGCTTGTGTCGCATCCTCTTCGTCGGTCGGAGGCCTGAGGATGTGACATTATGGTATCAAAGAAATGTTGACAACAATGGGCCTCTATGGGCCAGGAAGGAGCAACTGACAGAGGTCATCTTTCATTCTGCCCAGCAGAAATCAGACTGTAAAATTTCAGAAAATGGCCGAAGTGTTGGAGTAGTCGGAAGAGTTCGCGAAGTGAACTTCCACTGTTGCAGAAGAGTTCGCGAAGTGAAATTCCACCGTTGCAGAAGAGTTCGCGAAGTGAACTTCCACCGTTGCAGAAGAATTTGCGAAGTGGACTTCCGCTGTAGCGGAAGAGCTAGGCGGAAGCATGCCGATGGAACAGTCGAAGAGAACCGCGGAAAAATTTTGCCCAAGTGTTCCACTGTTGCGGAAGAGTTAGCAGAAGGGACTTCTGTTGTTGTGGAAGCCAAAATCCTTAAGGCTTCTGATGATAAAGACCACCGATGCTCAGGTTAAAAAAAAATTCTCTAAGTAAAGAGCGTCCAATCGGAAGGGAAAGTGGTCAGTCAGCCACCGTTGCGGAAGCGAAATCACTAAAGCTTCCGACCAGAAAGGCCGCTGACACCGAAAAGTTTAAAATTGTTCTAAGTCCGTGCCAATTAAAATAAGAAAGTGTTTGGCGAGCCGCCATTGCGGAAGCGAAAGCACTAAGTCTTTCGACGAGAAAGACTGCCGACGCCGATCAGAAGAAGAAAGTGTTTGGGGAGCCGCCGTTGCAGAAGCGAAAGCACTAAGTCTTCTGACGAGAAAGACTACCGACGCTGATCGGAAGAAGAAAGTGTTCTGAGAGCCACCGTTGCGGAAGAAATAGTGTTCCGAGAGCTGCCATTACGGAAGAGAAAGTGTTCTGAGAGCCGCCATTGCGGAAGGAATAATGGTTTCGAGAGTTGATTCTGTGGAAGAATAATTGGGGAGAGACCCGATTGAACAAAGGAAAATTCAGCTGTTTTTCAGAGGAATTTTCAGTGGATTTTCAAAGAAAATTTCAGGGCTGAATAGTGAGAAAGTGGCAGTGATCTTATGCGTCAGATTGCACGAAAACCAATGATTTACAAAAAACAAAAAAAAAACGAGGGTGCTACCCTCGACCCGCCCTGCAGGTTCCTATGATGTTATTGGAATGGATTGGTTAGAAACTCACAGGGTGAAGCTTGATTGCTACAATAATACTTTCGAATTCATGGATGAAGAGGGAAAACTAGTAGTTGTGAAAGGTATTCCAAAGGTAATTTCAGTGAGGCAGGTTTCAGCTATGCAGTTAAAGAAGTTATGTAGGAAGGGTTTCCAGTTGTATGCAGCTCATATTTTGGAGGAAACAGGCGATGAAACTTCGAGGTTGGAGGACTATCAGGTGTTACAGGAATTTCGGGATGTGTTTTCGGATGAGATTCCAGGGCTTCCTCCAAAGAGGGACATTGATTTCACAATTGAACTTGTGCCAGGAGCGGCACCAGTGTCCAAGGCACCTTACAGGATGAGTACGCCAGAGATGCTAGAATTGAAGATGCAACTGCAAGATTTGTTGGAAAAGAAGTATATCCGACCGAGTGTGTCTCCTTGGGGAGCACCAGTTCTGTTTGTAAAGAAGAAAGATGGTACACTCAGGTTATGTATTGATTACAAACAATTAAACAAGGTTACTGTGAAGAATAAATATCCTTTGCCTAGGATTGATGACCTCTTTGATCAAATGAGAGGAGCAAGGGTATTTTCCAAGATTGACTTGAGGTCTGGTTACCATCAGGTGAGAATCAAGGATGAAGACATTCATATGACAACCTTCAGGACAAGGTATGGGCATTATGAGTTTGTAGTGGTACCATTTGGTCTCACAAATGCACTAGCTACATTTATGTGCCTTATGAATAGTGTCTTCAGCGAATATTTGGACAAGCTTGTTCTTGTTTTCCTTGATGACATTCTTGTTTATTCTAAGAATGAGAAAGAGCATGAGGAGCATTTGAGATTGACATTGCAATTGCTCAAGGAGCATCAGTTGTATGCGAAACTAAGCAAGTGTGACTTCTATAGAGCCAGAATTCAGTATTTGGGTCACATTATCTCAGAGGAGGGTATATATGTGGACCCTGAAAAGATTGAAGCCATTATGAATTGGCCTACTCCAAGAAATGTGACAGATGTAAGATATTTTATGGGACTTGCAGGATACTACAGGAGGTTCATTGAGGGATTCTCCAAAGTTGCACATGCTATCACTTCTTTGCAAAAGAAGGGGATGAAGTTCGAATGGACATCGAGGTGTGAAGAAAGCTTCTAGCAGTTGAAGAGTCTTCTAACCAATGCACCGGTATTGAAGGTTGCAGATCCAAAGAAAGATTTTGTGGTGTGTACCGATGCATGTGGACAAGGGCTTGGAGGAGTCCTTATGCAGGACAACCACGTGATATGTTATGAGTCAAGAAAGATGAAGGAGCATGAGAAGAACTATGCCACTCATGACCTAGAGCTTGCAGCCATAGTACATGCCCTCAAGATGTGGAGACATTACTTGATGGGTAGGAAATTTGAGCTCAGAATAGATCACTATGGACTGAAGTATTTGTTTGATCAACCTACTATGAATGCTAGGCAAGCAAGATGGCTGGAATTTTTATGTGAGTTTGATTTCAAAATCAAGCACATAAAAGGGAAAGAGAATGAGGTAGCGAATGCACTCAGTAGGAAGGTGCAAGAATTGCATGTGGAATCTATTAGTATCTGCCAATCAGATTTGAGGCAGCAGATTGTTAGTCATGCTGCTGGAGATGAATTGTATAAGCGGGTAAAAGACAAATTGCAGCAGCAAAGTCTTGAGAAAAGGTATGAGGGATATAAATTGGAAGAAGATGGACTTCTCACTTACAAAGGAAGAATTTATATTCCAAATGTAGCATATCTAAGGAGAGTTGTCATGGATGAAATCCATCAAGCTCCGTATTCTGGTCACCCAGGATATCAGAAGACAATTGCTACAGCTAGAAAACAGTACTTTTGGCCAGGAATGAAAAGGGATATGGTTGAGTACATTTCGAGGTGTATGAAATGTCAGCAGGTGAAGGTTGAACATCAACATCCAGCAGGTTTGTTGCAGCCTTTGCCAGTTCCAGGATGGAAATGGGAAGTTATTTCCATGGATTTTATTACAGGATTTCCAATGACTTGGAGGCAACATGATTCCATCATGGTTGTGGTAGACAAGTTGACTAAGGAAGCACATTTTATACCGGTTAAGTCTACATATGAGACTGGCGACATTGCAAAGATATTCATGAAGGAGATATTCAAATTGCATGGGTTGCCGAAGGCAATAGTCTCTGACAGAGATGTCAAGTTCACTTCCAACTTTTGGAAGGGGTTGTTTGCAGATTTGGGTACAAAGCTAAACTTCAGCACTGCATATCATCCTCAGACAGATGGTCAGATAGAGAGAGTTAATCAGGTGCGTGAAGACATGCTTCGCATGTATGTGATGGACAAACCAACCAAGTGGGAAGATTACTTGCACTTGCTAGAGTTTGCTTATAACAATGGATAGCAGGCATCCTTGGGGATGAGACCGTATGAAGCTTTGTATGGAAGAAGGTGTAGAACACCAGTGACTTGGGATAACCCAGTGAACAGGATTGTGCTTGGACCATAATTGCTTAGGGAAATGGAGCAAGAGGTTGTAAAGATTAGGCAGAATCTGAAAGCAGCACAGGACAGACAAAAAATCTATGCAGACAAGCATAGGGTGAACAGGGAGTTCAGTGTTGGGGATCATGTTTACCTCAGAGTGAGGGAAAGGAAGAGTTCCTTGAAGCTTGGAAGTTGTGCCAAGTTGTCACCGATATATTGTGGGCCGTTTGAAGTGCTTGAAAGAATAGGTCCAGTTGCATATAGACTTTCGTTTCCTGCTAGCACTATAGCTCATAATGTTTTTCATGTTTCTTTGCTTAAGAAATATGTACATGATCCTAACCATGTGATAAATTGGGATGTGATTCAGGTGGAACCCGAGGGAGAGTTCCGAATCGAGCCAATGCGCATCCTCGACAGGAAGGTCACAATGCTCCGAAACCGAGCCATAGGTCAGGTAAAAATGCAATGGGAGCACTTCGGACCTGAAGAGGCTACATGGGAGCTGGAGGATGCCATGCAATTGGCACATCCATTTTTGTTCGATTTTGCGAAACACTGAGGCAAAACCAGTGTAGCATTTTGTTCAATTTTGTAAAGCACTGAGGACAGTGCTATTGAAGGGGGAGGGGAATGTAACACCCCGGTTTTGACCCCATTGCATTAGATGTACATGATGTATATATTGTAAATGATCATGGTCTGGAGCTAAAGGCCAAGGCCCCACCGTTGATCAGTTATGCTATGTTTTGGATTTAAATTGTCACCGCTAGTATATCGGGGCACGCGGCATATATTATGTTTGCCATCATGTAATTATGCATCTATAATTAATTAAATGAACCCAACCAGCTACGATCGCAGCAACTAAAATGAGAAAGGGGCATGATTTTCACAAGGATAAGGATGTGGGGGAAATTGTCAAACCTTGGCCAATAGGGTGAAAATCCATGTGTCTTCTTTTCCTTGCCTTACCCAACCTCTTTCATTGAAGAATTGCTGCTGGTGGTTGAGGCAGTTAATTTTTTTGGGAGCGGGGTGGTAGGATTGTCAGTCCTCAACCTCACGCACACTCCACCATGGTTGAATTCACTATGGCTGGGAAAAAAAAATGACTGCCATCACTCACGCAGTGATTTTTCTTCTCTCCTTGCCTGTGCTGAACACCCACGTCCTTCAAATTCACGACCTCACGATTTGTTGTTCATTTCCACGCATGAACCATCCTCTGTTCGCTGGCCTCACGCACAGGTATTTTCCTATTTTTTTTCCAACTGATGCAGCGAGCTGAGAGCCGTGCTCTTTTATCCATGATTTACTGTGCTGCTGTGGTTCTCTCATGCACAGTGTGTTTCATTGTGGTTTCTTTACGTTTTGGGATGGAGTCATTCATCCTCATGCACAAGCAATTGCTCGTTGGTCTCACGCACAACAAGCTGAGAGCCGTTTTGCCACTATCACCCACGATTTCCTGTAGGGAGTCATTTCACGCTTAAGAACTATGTGTGGGTCTGTGTAATTCCTTTTTCCGCTTACTTCATTTCCTTGGACAGACTGTTGATTTCCCTTATTGGAATTGTATTTGCTATTTTGTTTGGGACTGCTGTAGATGATTTAGATTTGTTTTCCCCTTGTTAAGCTGTAACAGCTGATTGTTTGCATGTGTGCAATGTCTGGTCTTCAGACTGTGTAAGGAGCAGGGATGGGGGCTTATTTTTGCTTGATAAACCTGGTGGCTGGAAACCACACAGACAGAGCTAGAGGGCTGGCCTTCTTCTCCACAACCCCTGAATAGCACTGGAAGGGAATGCAGGGCCTGAGGGACTGTGTAGTAGAGAAGGGACTGATTCCTTGTGTTGGGTGTGGGTGGGTGTCTTAGAGGTCAGGATAGTTCTGGTGTAGGTGTTCTTGGCTCTGTGATGAGCTCACCAACTTAGAATTTAGCCTTTCCCAACTCCTTGATGGCTTGATAAACCCAACTGTGTTGGCTTGGCTATGTTTTTGTGTATCCTTGGCTATGTGTAAGCCTGCTTATTCCCTTATTCCTTGGAGAATCATGCCCAGCTCGGGGGTGGCAGCGCTGCTCAGAGATTAAGGAGCACACTGGCCTATGGTTGGGTGGAACATTGCAGCGACGTAGCTGGTTGTGGAAGGAGTTTTCATAAGATAAGTAATCTTGCCTATTTTACTTCTACAATCATTTTTCTGTTAATGAATGTAATGAACATGTTGAACAAATGCTTGTCTGAATGCATGTTAATTCTGTTGTGCATGATACATAATTGTAGCTGTGTCTGATAGACAATTGCATCTGTGCATGATAAATGTTCATGTGTGCATGTCCCACATTAAAGAATTCGTTTAAGCATTATGTTTCAGCAATTGTATGCCTGTACATGTTCATGGGCTCTTAGCCCGGGTGGATAAATCTTGTGTCGCATCCTCTTTGCCGGTCAGAGGCCTGGGGACGTGACACAAATACTGCAAGCTTCTCTCCACCAAAGAAAGGCAGGTGCACATACACATCCATTATTCAACTGGTTAGAAAATGTCAAAGGTACAAAATAAAAACTAGTATTGTACAGGAAATACACAAAATTGGGGAGTGGATTCAAATAGAAAATGGGCAGAGTGATAGGCACAGAAAGTCTTGTAATACTGCAATTGGTACATACCTCAATGCCCTTTCCTTTAATCTTCCTAGAAAATAAAGAAATAACATCATCCAAAATGGATCGTAAATCAAAGGGAACTTCCTCAAGCTCTAGCTTGCCTGACTCAATCTTGGCCTAATCAAGAACTTCATTTATTAGAGTTATGAAGGCTTTCCCTCTAGCTTTAGCAGTTTGGGCATAGTCCTGTTGAGTTGCATCAAGATCGGTGTCCATAAGCATCTGCAGCATTCCTGAAATACTATCGTGGAAATATGTTAGCATCATGCCCTAAATGTTGTAAAAGAATATTGAAGATAAAAATTATATATCTAAGCCTCAAGGTGTAATTAAAATTAAACATGAAAGAAAGAATAGAATGGCACAGGACCAATATGCTTAACTTACAAGAACTAATGAAGTGTGAGATAAGTTGCCATTTACCTAGTACACCATTCATGGGAGTCCTGATCTCATGGGAAACAGTAGCAAGAAACTGCAAGAACAATGGATAAAATGATAACAAGATTAGGAATTACTCTAGATCCAGTTATTCACAAATAAATTGACTAACCAAACTAGTTTGAGAAAATTATTCAAAAGGAAAACTGATTTGCACGAATAACTCAAGTAGGTTGAAGGAAGTTCTAAAAATATTCAAAGTGAAATAGAAGAACTGTTCAATAATCATACTCCCAAGTACAATGCTATGCTACTAGTGTATGCTTTTGAAAATAAACAACCTAAGATTTGGCAATATCTGTTGCTTCAGCCTGCTTTTTCAACTCCTCCATTTTACGAAAGTCTTTTTCAACTTTGGCAATGCGGTTTACTGCAGCATATATTATGTGACCAACTAACATAGCAATCACAAGTATTCCAAGTGAAGTTGTTATTGCTGGCCATGGAATTGCAGGGTTCTCATAAAACCTGCATTCAAAACATTTGCAGCAATCAAAACAGACTTAACCAAAAAAGCATTTGAGATAATCTTCCTGGTCGATGCTGACCATTAAACAGAGATTACAAGCAACTTATTTAGTAGATAAATTGTTACTAGAGACAATTACATACTAACAATGCACCACATGCGTTCGGAACGGATCTCCAAAATCAAGATTACTGACATGCGGCACAACATTATCTGTAACTTGGGGACCATACATTATCAATGGAGTTGAGCTATTGGTAATATCATATACATTAACAATTATTGCCCGATTACCAGCAAGTTGGCATAGTAAGTTCTCCACTAATGACTCCACATCAAATGCTCCACCCAGGTACCTGCTTTAAGAAACAGAGGAGCTAAACAACATTAGATGTTCATTACAAATATTAACCGAGAAAAATAAAGATCAATCATGCATCACAAAAGGTTACTCAGGCAAACAACATATCAGACAAAATTTAAGCCATTCAACCAACCAAGAAAATGTTCAACCAAACAAACACGTTTGTGATTTAGTCAGACACACATGAGAAATGTCAAAGAAGGGTGATCGGCTCCATGAAAGTGAGGTGTCATTGATGCACCTTCCAAGGTTCAAATATCCCCAAAGACAATTGACCCTCATGGGCCACTTGTGATAGTGCTAGTGCTTATGCTTTTGTTTGTAGATGGGGCCAAGTGCAAGTCACAAGCGACTTTGGCAGAATAGATACCCCTCAACGGTGTCTTCTTAGCCAAAGGATACTCTTGTAGCCTGTGAGACCCTTTTTGCCACATTGTACTATTTGACATCAAATAGTTGCTACTTGTTGGTGTTCATTGAAAGCATATCAATCAAAAAACAAAAAACAAGAGAAAGGACAACCAAGTACTAACTAGATCAATCAAAATCTCCAAAAATATTAATCGAATGTTCAAAGTCAATTATCTAAAACAATGTTTGATAAGAAAAGTCAATATCTAGAACGTTGTTTATAACAAACTCACACCTTTTGAGAGAGGGGGCCAGAATTATAGGACATAAACATAAAATGTCTAACTAGTTGAGTCAGACTACAATAAGTAGTGAGTTGCATCATGTAGGATCGTTTGTACTCATCGTTGTCATCAACAAATTTATGACATTATCTCCATCTCATAGGTATGTGATGTATGGTATGCATATGGAATGAAGATAAGGTCACAATCTCATGGTGTTGCAATGCTATTATTTTTATGCTAATGCCTATTATGTATATGGAATGAACATGCATAGTAGTGTAATTCTCCCATGTCTATATACTATAAACTAATTTAACCTTGGACTAATGTTTGTACAAATTCATACAACCACCTATTCAAAACATTATAGATGTCCACTTTACAGTTTTGATTTCCATCATGCAAACAACAAACTGCATCCAAATCATGGGTATAAGATGAAAGCGTCTCTCATAGTACCAGAGGGAATGTTTTGAAATACACTTGCTAGGCATCTTATTGTGGATGCAACTCTCTGATTCTAGGAAATTTGGGGATAAAGGATTGATTTAGAACAATTAGAAAACATTAAAGGAAATATTAAACAAAATTACATGAATAAGTGCTCTTTAACAAACCACAAACTATGCAACCTTTCTTAGGTTCTGTGAAGGGACACTAAGATGTGATCTTTTAAAAATGTAGTTTAACTTAGGTCTTCATTTTCATGACCATAGTTTCTAAAAGATATATTTTAAGGCAGTGTTTATTTTTCTTATAATTTGAAAGCATTTAACAAATATTCATGTTTCTGATTTTGTGTTTTTTAGTCACATCTTGTTGTTTGAGTTTGTTGATTTGGTTTTTACTTATCCTTACATGTAATTACTTAATACTATTATGTGGTTATTTTTTGACCTAAAGTTTAAACAGTGCATATTTTAAACATAAATTGTTCCCATTTCTAGCATGTCAAATAACTATTTTTCCAAATTATTTTTGCAGAGATTGGATGCTAAGTATGAATTGGATCCTTCAGCAAACAGTTTGTTATATGATATTGTGCATAAGGAGATTGAAGAGAAAACAGCGAAGGGCTCTTCTAGTTGCACAAATGCTCTACTGTGTCTGACAAGGTGAAATATGCTTTCGAAGCACATATTCATTTCCTCTTTCTATATTGTAAGCCACATGCAACAAATATGTTGAATTTATCTTAGTAAGCTTTGTGCTTGTTCTTTATTTGTTTTCTAACATGAATTTAGCATGCCAACTCTTGCAATGAAATCTAAACTGATTTTATCATTGGACAAGCTTTCTCGAGAATTCTTAAAATTTTGATCTATCAAAAATATGTTTCTTTGCATGAACCTGTTAATCTATTCAGCTGGATTGCATTGTCATTTCACCTTGGCTTGATAAATCCCCTGTACGATTCATCTTTATAATGGTATGCATGATTACTATAGAGTTGGAACTTGTGAGGACTTTGTCACTGAAGTAGTGGTGATGTGACAAACTTAGTTCCTCCCTCATCACTCCATTATCCCGTGAGAGACAGGCACTGGTTTTCTCCATCTCTTCTCTCCTAGTTATAGCCTTTTCGCTCTCTTATAATTTTTTTGTTTCCCATTCCCATCTTTTCATATACTACAACCACATTTTTTTTATAAGCCTTACTCTCATTGTGTCACCTTGAACATTAAGGCCATAGACCTAGCAATCTTACCATTATGTAGGGAGAGCCAACCTAAATTTGGAGAGGGTGTACTAAGGCAACAGTGAGTAGCCCTTGAGTTAGCATTGTAACACCACCCAAAGAAAACGAGTTGCTCTTCTTTCTCTAGAAAATTGTTGGAAAGGCTTTTTATAGGTCCAAGCTTCCATATTTGTCTTCATTGGCTGTAGCTCAGATTAATGTGTTACACAACCAACTCAAATCTGCGTTTGTACCTTCTTTGCTTGGACTGTTTTCACTGTTGTCTGGGTAGTTTGAGCTGAGACACAGGTTAAGGTGCCATTATTTAACACTATCTTTGAAACTGTGAACCATGGAACCATTTGTATTTTGCATCGGCCAAATTGTACTGGAATTGTTCTGGTGGTTTGCAAAATTATGGATAAATATAGTATTGCCATGACCTTTACTCACAATCATTGGAAAATTGAATGTTAACCATGTTCTCCTCACAATAAACATAATCAATGGTGGTTAAAATTAAAACATAGCAAACCAATGATGAATTGATGATTTATAATACATGCAAACATACGTTCATTTATAATTTACCAAGTTTAAATACAGATAATATTCATCATTCAATAAATAGAGACTCATCATTCTATCACTAAGGTAAATTAAAATGACAAAAAAAAACCTTTTAATTTATTTATACGTATTTATGTGCTCCCAGCATTTTCATGGTTGCTGAAAACAAGGCAATGGATTGTTAATTAGTAGCAGTACCGAAAGTGTTAATTTTACAAATTGCCAATCCGAAGAAGAATATGTAATTAGGTAGCATAAAAGAAAAATTTCCATTGAGAATGTTCAGGAAATGAAAGAAGCATAATGAGGATAAAGTACCTCCTTCAGATATTTCAATTGAGTTGTGTAAATCTTTTGTCCCAACAGTTAGAAGCTGCCCCAATGTATCAGTGCTAGGGTTTTGAGGAATTTTAAGGCTAACCATCCAATCATCCATAATATCAATTGAAAGAAGTTCCAGTTGTACAGGAGCTTCTCTACCATTTACTATGAATATCAAAATTCTTTGCAAAGTGCCAACCAAGCTCGAATCTGTTGTTAAAGCTCACTGGTAGGTGTGTGGACAAAAAGAGCAGCAAGAGATTTATTACCTATAATATACTTACTAATTCTCTTAGTAATTTCCAGGGATTACCTACAGTATTTGTGTACATTTTTTCTTTTTTTAGGTTGGTTCTCTTGTTTGGAGGTGTTTATTGGTAGAGGAAATGAAAAAGTAGAAATTGGATTTGTAATAATCAATTACATATCAGACTTTGACCTCATTTATGATAATAAAGATTTCATTCTAAGTTATTTTTGGTTTCTTTATATGCTCAATTTATGTGATAGGAAACACTACCCAATTTGTTTTGGGCCTTCTAATTGACTAGGTGTGTATACAGAGCTCAAAAATACACCTAGTTAGCAAACACCCCAAATGGGAAGGTTTTGGGTGTGGATCCCTACAATCACACACATGATATGCACTCAGTATGGGTTCCCCTTAGCCAAATTTGGTAACTCTGGTTAAATCCATAGACTATCCAGTAACGACCTTATTATTGAATATTGTAACTTCAAAGGATATTCTAAATGTATTTTACTGATGTAACCCAAGGAAGATGTTATTATCCCTCTGGTGGGGTGTTACTATCGTAATTGGTCATCATAGAGTCATGAGGTAAAGACTCCATTGTAAGTTGGGTCAATAGTACCCTAATGAATATAATATAATATTGTACTGAGTCTTCCTAAGTGAAGTTATCCCACTTAGTTGAGTGGGGCCGACTTGTTAGGTTAAAAGTCAAGTAAAGAAAAGAGTATAAATAGACGAGATGTGTTCCTCATTTGAACACACACTCAGTTGTGTATAATGCATAGGAGAGAGATATATATATATCTGTTGGAGGGAGGCACACCTATCTGGGGTCTTGTTTTGTACTTTTTTATACATCTTATGCAGAGGAAGTTTTGTTGGGTTTTCTTACTCTTGCGGGTTTTCTAGGATAAATCTTTGTGTTCTTTTGTGTGGCTGCACTTTTCTATCTTTCAGCGATCCTTTTGCTTATGGTTATGTTGTTATGATGCTAAATGTTATAAGATCTTATATAACTATTAAAAACTTAACATGGTATCATAAATACCCTGAAATAATTCTTTGTGCAGCCAAAACAGTGCTACAACTACAACTATTGAAAATTAGGGTTTCATGCTTGAAAACCCTAAAAGACTAAAAACTAGTAATTTTGGGACTTTCATTATATCTAGATACTAGAGAAGGATAATGAACCTACACTTTTATAGACCGAATATAAATTTTTGATGTACCTTGTGTAAAGGTTTCAGCCTAAGATTCACTATAATCTAGGATATATGATTCCTCAAAATCAAGGTTCTAGCCTCTCCCAAGATTCAACCTTAAACATGTTACCTAAGGAGAATTCTATATATTTGGCTACAAAATTCCAAATGAAATTTCGCAAGATGTTCCAAATATGGAACATACTGTACTTTCTGTGGTAAAATTTTAAGACCTCGAAGGTGAAACAGTGACACGTCGCAATCCGTACAAATTTGATATGATGAACAGTCTTGAAATAAGTCACCTTGGGAAACTTCGCGTAAGTCCCAATTGGTGAAACCCATTTTTCTCTAACCTACGGGGTTGGAAATAGGACATACAGGGATACCTCCATGAGAAATTTCAGACACACAGAGGCATCAATTTCAGAGCTACCGATCAAAAAATTATGTAGAAGAAATTGAAGAAAACTAGGGCATTAGATATTTTACAGTTTTGGTCATAGTTTTGGGAAAATGAGTATGTTGCTCAGATCGCCTTGAGCAGGCACATATTTCTATCCAATCAGATATGAAATGTACCTAATTTGAAAAAAATTAGGGTTCCTCTGTCAAACCCTAGGTCCAACAGAAGCAACATTCCATAAAATATTTCAAGAAAGCATCAGATTGAAGTAATCTCATTGGTCAAAGGAGGAGTTGCAGATCCTGAAGGAGATTAAGACAAAGCATAATAATAAGCCTTCCAAAAAGACAAAGATAAGTATTTGAATTTTCTTTTCTATATATGTTGTGTATTATGCATGACAGAATGTTTGCATTAATGACAATATACTACTAATATGCATGTTATGGGTAAGTAGCCCATGGTGCTATAAAACTCTCTATTGCTACTTATCTAGAATGAAACCTATTTGCTGACATATTGGATTGTTGTACAATATCAGTGATGTTATGGTAGATATGGAAGGCATTTGAAAAGTTTCTTTGAGATATGGATGAATGTTGTATTGGATAAAATAGTTGCATGATGCATAAGAATTTGTCTTTATGCATATGTCCTATGAAATGGTTCTAGCCATGCAACTAAGGCATTTGACTTGTAGGAAAGGTCGTGTACAAATGCCTACAAGAAAAGGAGGATGGGACTTGTTTCGAAGAACAAGTGACGACAATTCAAAATTCACTCCAATAAAACATGAACCTGAAGCGCCCAGGGTCAAAGACACCATGACAGAAAAAATAGCTACAAAAGAATATAAGAGAGCGGTAGATCCACCTCAAGAGATGAAGAAATTTATGGCGAGACTTACAAACCAAATATATGGTTTCGAGACTTGAAGGGATGTTCGTACTGTCTTCCATATGGATCTACAAGAACAAGTATACAAAGCGAGGTTCACGGTTTTTCTCAGAAAGAATAGACTATGGCATGACATATTCTATTGACCAGACACACTTCTCCAGTAGAAGTATATATCAAGCAAAGAACCATCTATACATAATAGGCTTTGTACGAGCTCAGAAAACACCCATAGATAAGCACATCCATGAGCTTGAAAGACCACCTAGAGTGATGAATATCTTAACCTTTGCTACAAGGTTGAAGATGGAAACCTATAAAGGATAACAAGCTCATAGATGGGTGCAAGATGAAATTTTCGACAAAGTTCAAGATAAAAGGATCTTGGTATCTAGTAACCTGATATGGATACATAGTAGTAGAATGATACTTGTCACTCTAGTACAAAATGCAGGAGGATGATGCTTCGCTTCAAGGGGAGTGACTACAGAAGATCTCCGAGTAGGACATGGTACGACAGGATGGACAAATTTCATATGGATTAAGGCTTTACCAAGAGTAAAGTGGGTTACAACCTTAAAGGTTGAATGCGGAAGAATGGGATATGTCGATGACCTAACATCGTGAACTCATGGTAGAAGCAATGATGGAAGAGTACCAGTCATGATTGGGATACAGTACCCAAACCAGAAACCAAGAGTGTCGTATCTTCCAAGTAGATATACAAGATAAAACATGTTGCTGATGGAAGAGAAGATTTGTAGCCAAAGAATTCTCTTAGAGAAAAATAGTTGATTATGCTAAATGAAAAACTACATTTTGAAAGCTAACACACATTATATTTCACTTACCTTGCAACGATTTAAGGTTGAAAGCTAACTCCAGTTAGATTTTCATCATGGTGCAATGTGACAATGTGGTTGTGTTAGATGAAAAACTACTTTATGAAAGCTAACACACATTAGCTTTCACTCATCATGCCATGTTGTTAAAAATAAAGCTAACTCTAGCTAGATTTTCACAATGGTGTAATGAGCTAACACACAAGCTTTCGCTCATAGTGCCATGTTAGAAGGAAAGCTAACTCGAGTTAGATTTCCATCATGGTGTAATGTATTTGATGACAATGTGGCAGTGTTAAATGGAAAACTACATTATCAAAAGCTAACACACATTAACTTTTACTCACCGTGCAATGTTTTAAGAACGAAAGCTAACTCCAACTAGATTTCCATCACGGTGCATTGTGATTGATGACAATGTGGCTGTGCTAGATGGAAAACTACACTATGAAAACTTACACACATTAGATTTTACTCACCGTGTCATGATTTAAGGATGAAAGCTAACTTTAGCTAGATTTCAAACACAACACAATATGATTGATGACAATGTGGTTGTGTTACATGGAAAACTACCTTATGAAAGCTAACACACATTAGATTTCACTCATCATGCTATGTTGTTAAAATGAAAGCTAACTCCAGCTAGATTTTCATCATGGTGTAATGAGTTAACAAACATAAGATTTCATTTATAGTGCCATGTTGTTATAAGGAAAGCTAACTCTAGTTATATTTCCACCATGATGTAATGTATTTGATGACAATGTGGTTGTTTTAGATGGAAAGCTACCTTATGAAAGCTTAACAGATATTAGCTTTACTCACCATGCAATGTTTTAAGAATGAAAGCTAACTCCAGCTAGATTTCCGTCATGATTCATTGTGATTGATGACAATGTGGTTGTGCTAGATGGAAAAATACATTATGAAAGATTACACACATTAGATTTAAGGATGAAAGCTAACTTCAACTAGATTTCCAACATGGTGCAATGTGCTTGATGACAATGTGGTTGTGTTACATGGAAAACTACCTTATAAAAGCTAACACACATTAACTTTCACTCATCGTGCCATGTTGTTAAAAGGAAAGCTAACTCCAACTAGATTTCCATCATGGTGTAATGAGCTAACACACATAAGCTTAACCTTATAGTGCCATGTTGTTAGAAGAAAAACTAACTCCAACTAAATTTCCATCATGGTGTAATGTATTTGATAACAATGTGGCTATGTTAAATGGAAATATACCTTATGAAAGATAACAAACATTAGCTTTACTGACCGTGCAATTTTTTAAGAATGAAAGCTAACTCTAGCTAGATTTTCATTATGGTGCATTGTTATTGATGACAATGTGGTTGTGCTAGATGGAAAACTACATTATGAAAACTAACACATTAGATTCACTCATCGTGCAATGATTTAATGATGAAAACTAACTCCAACTAGATTTCCATCACGGTGCAATGCGATCAGTGATGATGTGGTTGTGTTAGATAGAAAACTACCTTATGAAAGCTAACACACATTATCTTTCACTCATCATGCCATGTTGTAATGAGTTAGATTTCCATCATGGTGTAATTTATTTGATGACAATGTGGCCGTGTTAGATGGAAAAATACATTATCAAAATCTAACACACATTAACTTTTACTCACTGTGCAATGTTTTAAGAACGAAAGCTAACTCCAGCTAGATTTTCATCGCAATGCATTGTGATTGATGACAATGTGGCCGTGCTAGATGAAAAACTACACTATGAAAACTTACACACATTAGATTTTACTCACCATGTCATGATTTTAGGATGAAAGCTAACACACATTGGCTTTCACTCATTATGCCATGTTGCTTAAAGGAAAGTTAACTCCAGCTAGATTTCCATCATGGTGTAATGAGCTAACACACATAAGCTTTCCCTTACAGTGCCATGTTGTTAGAAGGAAAGCTAACTCCAACTAGATTTCCATCATGGTGTAATGTATTTGATAACAATGTGGCTGTGTTAGATGAAAAATTACCTTATGAAAGCTAACATACGTTAGTTTTATTGACCATGCAATGTTTTAAGAACGAAAGCTAACTCTAGCTAGATTTTCATCATAGTGCATTGTGATTGATGATAATGTGGTTGTGCTGGATGGAAAACTACATTATGAAAGCTAACACATTAGATTTCACTCACTGTGCAATGATTTAAGGATGAAAGCTAACTCCAGCTAGATTTTCATCACAGTGCAATGTGATCAATGATGATGTGTTGTGTTAGATGGAAAACTACCTTATGAAAGCTAACATACATTATCTTTCACTCACCATGCCATGTTAGAAGGAAAGCTAACTCCAAATAGATTTGCATTATGGTGTAATGTATTTGATGACAATGTGGTTGTGTTAGATGAAAAAATACTTTACAAAAGCTAACACACATTAGCTATTACTCACCGTGCAACGTTTTAAGAACGAAAACTAACTCTAGCTAGATTTCCAAAATGGGGCATTTTGATTGATGACAATGTGGTTGTGCTAAATGAAAAAATACATTATGAAAGGTAACACATATTAGATTTAACTCATTGTGCAACGATTTAAGGTTGAAAGATAACTCCAGCTATATTTCTATCACGGTGTAATGAGACAATGTGGCAGTGTTAGATTAAAAACTAGGTTATGAAAGCTAACAAACATTAGCCTTTACTCACTGCGCAATGTTTTAAGAACAAAATCTAATCCTAACTAGATTTTTATCATGGTGCATTGTGATTAATGACAATGTGACTTTGTTAGATAGAAAACTACACTATGAAAGCTTACACACATTAGATTTCACTCACCGTGCAACGATTTAAGGATGAAATCTAACTTCAACTAGATTTTCAACACAATGCAATGTGATTGATGACAATGGGGTTGTATTACATGAAAAAATACTTTATGAAAGCTAATACACATTAGCTATAACTCATCGTGCCATGTTAAAAAAAAATCTAATTCCAGCTAGATTTCCATCATGGTGTAATGAGCTAACACACATAAATTTTCCGTTATAGTGCCATATTGTTAGAAGGAAAACTGGCTCTAGCTAGATTTTCATCATGATGTATTGTATGTGATAACAATGTGGTTGTGCTAGATGGAAAACTACCTTATGAAAGCTAACATACATTAGTTTACTCACCATGCAATGTTTTAAGAAGGAAAACTAACTCTAGCTAGATTTTCATCTTGGTGCATTGTGATTGATGACAATGTGGTTGTGCTAGATGTAAAACTACATTATGAATGCTAACACAGATTAGATTTCTCTCACTGTGCAATGATTTAAGGACAAAAGTTAACTCCAGCTAGATTTCCAACATGGTGCAATGTGTTTGATGACAATGTGGTTGTGTTACATGGAAAACTATCTTATGAAAGATAACACATATTAGCTTTCACTCATCGTGCCATGTTGTTAAAAGAAAAGATAACTCCAACTAGATTTCCATCATGGTGTAATGTATTTGATAACAATGTGGTTTTGTTAGATGAAAAACTACTTAATGCAAGCTAACATACATTAGCTTTACTCACCGTGCAATGTTTTAAAAACGAAAGCTAACTCTAGCTACATTTTAATCATTGTGCATTATGATTGATGACAATGTGTTTATGCTAGATGAAAAACTACATTATGAAAGCTAACATAGATTATGTTTCACGAATCATGCAATGATTTAAGGACGAAAGGTAACTCCAGCTATAATTCCATCACGGAGCAATGAGATCGATGACGATGTGGTTGTGTTAGATGAAAAACTACCTTATGGAAGCTAACACACATTAGCTTTCACTCATCGTACCATGTTGTTAGAAGGAAAGCTAACTCCAGGTAGATTTGCATCATGATGTAATGTATTTGATGAGAATGTGGCTGTGTTAGATGAAAAACTACCTTATGAAAGTTAACACACATTAGTTATTACTCATCGTGCAACGTTTTAAGAACAAAAGCTAACTCTAGCAAGATTTTCAACATAGTGCATTTTGATTGATTACAATTTGGCTGTGTTAAATGGAAAACTACATTATGAAAGCGAACACACATTATATTTCACTCATTGTGAAACAATTTAAGGTCGAAAGCTAACTCCAGCTAGATTTCCATCATGGTGCAATGTGACAATGTGATTGTGTTAGATAGAAAACTAATCCAGCTATGTTGTTAGGATCAAAGCTAACTCCAACTAGATTTTCATCATGGTGTAATGTATTTCATGACAATGCGGTTGTGTTAGATGAAAAACTAACTTATGAAAGCTAACAACAACTAGATTTCCATCATGGTGCATTGTGATTGATGAAAACTTGGTTGTGTTAGATGAAAACTACATTATGAAAGCTAACACAATAGATTTCAATCATCGTGCAATGATTTAAGCACTAAAGCTAACTTCAGCTAGATTTTCGTCATGGTGTTATGCATTTGATGACAATGTGACTCTTTTAGATAGAAAACTACCTTATGAATTCTAACATACATTAACTTTCACTCACCGTGCAATGTTTTAAAAACAAAAGCTAACACTAACTAGATTTCCATCTTGGTGCAATGAACTAACACACATTATCTTTCATTCACCGTACAATGCTTTAAGAATGAAAGCTAACACATTGTTAAAAGGAAAGCTAATTATAGCTATATTTCCATTATCATGTTATGTATTTGATGACAATGTGATTGTTTTAGATAGAAAGATACATTTCGAAAACTAACACACATTAACTTTCACTCAACCGTGCAATGTTTTAAGAATAAAAGCTATCTCCAGCTAGCTTTCCATCAGGGTGCAATGAACTAACACACATTAGCTTTTACTCATCATGCCATGTTGTTAGAAGGAAAGCTAACTCCAGCTAGATTTTCATCATGGTGTAATGTATTTGAGGACAATATGACTGTGTTAGATGGAAAACTAATTTATGACAGCTAACACACATTATCTTTTACTCATCGTACAATGTCTTAAGAACAAAAGCTAACTCCAACTAGATTTCCATCATGGTTAATTGTGATTGATGACAATGTGGTTGTGCTAGATGAAAAACTACATTATGAAAGCTAACACACATTAGATTTCACTCACCGTGCAATGAGTTAAGGACGAAAGCTAGTTTCAACTATATATCCATTGTCGTACAATGTGATTGATGACAATGTGGTTGTGGTAAATGAAAAACTACCTTATGAAAGCTAACACACATTAGCTTTCTCTTATCATGACATGTTGTTAAAATAAAAGATAACTCTAGCTATATTTCCATCATGGTGTTATATATTTGATGACAATGTGGTTGTTTTAGATAGAAACCCACGTTATGAAAACTAACACACATCAGCTTTCACTCATCATGCAATGTTTTAAGAATGAAAGCCAAATCCAGTTACATTTCCATCATGGTGCAATGTGATTGATGACAACGTGGTTGTGTTAGATTTAAAACTGCATTATGAAAAACTAACACACATTACATTTTACTCACGGTGCAATGTTTTAAGAATGAAAGTTAACTGTAACTAGATTTTCATCATGGTGCTATGTAATTGATGAGAATATGGTTGTGTCAGATAAAAAACTAATTGATGACAATGTGGTTGTGTCAGATGAAAAACTACCTTATGAAAAGTAACACACTTTAGCTTTCACTAACCATGCAATGTTTTAAGAATGAAAACTAACTCCAACTAGATTTCCATCATAGTACAATGTGATTGATGACAATGTAGTTGTGTTAGATGGAAAACTTCCTTATGAAAGCAATCGCATGTTAGGTTTCACTTACCATGACATGTTGTTAGAAGGACGCTAACTCCATTATATTTTCATTATGGTGTAACGTATTTGATAACAATGTGGTTGTGTTAGATAGAAAACTACCATATTAAAACTAACACAAATTAGCTTTTAGTCACCATGCAATGTTTTCTGAATGAAAGCTAACCACAGCTATATTTCCATCATGATGTAATGTGATTGATGATAGTGTGATTTTGTTAAATGAAAAACTACAATATGAAAACTAACACAGCTAGATTTCCATCATGGTGTAATATGATTGATGACAATGTGATTTTGTTAGATGAAAGACTACATTATGAAAACTAACATAGCTAGATTTCCATCATGGTGTAATGTGATTGATGACAAAGTGATTTTGTTAGATGAAAAACGACATTATTAAAACTAACACACATTAACTTTCATTCAACGTGCAACATTTTAAGAACGGAAGCTAACTCTAACTAGATTTCCAGCACATTCATACACATACATCAATAATATAAGTCTCATGTCCAAAGTCAAATAGGAATTTGATGGTTTTATTGGAGTTGATATCTATCATTCTCTAATAATTCTTGGATCTCTTATTGTTATCTCTTCATCTATATTTTTTGTAATTTATATGTAAATTCCTTTTTGCTAGCATGCACAAGATGTAGGGGAACAATGTTTCGTGGCATACAAAAGGGCTACCCTATTGTTTTGAATTATTGCAACTATATTGCTTTTTTGAACATACACTTCATATGGCTTAACCGTAATTACAAACTACAATTCAAATGTGTTACAAAAATTGGGAGGAGTTACAATGGAAAATATAATTTTGACAAGAGGAGACTATTTTGACCTCCTAATTAATGGTCAAGTTGGTGGACTAGGAAGGGTTGAATCTACAGAGACTACAACTCATTATGGTGGACAAACGCTTAATGTAGGATATGTTATGGTTTTGATAATTGATGTCATTGAACCACATTTGATTGTGGAAGATGTTGATGAAGGGGACTTACATCCATGGAAGATCATATATTTGAGGCATAACAAAGGTAAATTAAAATCTTGAAGAACATGTTAAGTGTTTTTGATAGTACATTGCTTGTTTTTTTTGAGCAAATAGTAAGTTTGTTTAATTTTTTGTGTAGGTGCAAATCTCTCTTCTGCATTTTCTATTGGAGACAAGGTAGATCTTTTGCAATGTGGATTGAAGGTGGGTGAAGGCTTCATATTCAATATAGAGATTGGTCATAAGGTGCATGGAAGGATGGTGAAAAAGGGATCCATAGTGGTTAACATTGAGAAAGTGTTAAAACATGATGCTCTTTTGCCACATCCAACAGGATTTGAGAATACACTAGGGGGTGCATTGGGATCTTATGAGATTTGGCTAGAATCAGATTTGGAACCTCATTCTCATGATCATCCAGTAAATACTCCCCAAGATAAGCTTACATTCACATGTAAAAAGGTTTCTCTTACACATGAATGCACAGGAACATGCATTGCCAAAGGGATCATAGTTAATGTCTGTGAGGATGACATGGTTGAGGGTGAAATGTTAGGTGAAAAGGAATTCGGTGTTTTTGTGGAAGACATAGATAGAAATTGTGAAAGATGTAGGATTGGGGACAAGTCTATACATTGTTTGGTTAGTGGCCAATAAATAAGTTGGTGGACAATGAAGGTGAGATTTTAAGGGTGAATGAAAATTTCAAGGAGGCACCCAAGGAAATGGCGATATGGGATATTATAGAGGACACAAGTCCCTTAAACACATGGGATGATGATATTTATAATGAAAAATACCAAGAATCAATTGCTATGCAGACAACGAGGCCATATAAAAGGATTAAACGAGTTGTGGCTACAAAAAAAGTTGGAAACTTTCAAATACAAAGAGATGAAGAGAAAGAAATCTGACTTTTAGCAGTGGATGAATGTTGCAAACAAGATTGTCTTCAACATGTGGATAGGAAAGCCATTGCAACTACTAGAAGGGGTATGAAACTATTTTAAAAAAATGACATTAGGGAATTTGTCTTTAATTCACTCATTTCCAACACAATCATGTCAAAGAGCCATGGCCATGGCCTACCTCCTACTATTAGGAAAGTAAAGGACATGAGGTTTAATGGAGATATTATTTGTAAGAATGCACGGTACAAGATACATAATATTCCTCAAAGCACCTTCTATACTTACCAACATAATTTCCAACAAGGACATGTCAAAGGAATTCATGGTAACAACAACAAATGCAAACCACGTGCACATACTGTGGCAGCCATAGAAATATTGCACAAAATTGTAATGGATAATTCAGACTTTTCACCAAACCAAACATGATAAGTTGAAGAAGATGGAACATCTACTCCTTTAAGATTTTTGCCATCAACATACACCCAAATTTCTTTGTTAAAAGAGATCAACGAGGCTCTTCAAGAGCTAAATTTTCCATCAATATCACAACCAACACTGAGCAAGATTTGGAATACTCATTTTCCAGATGTGGCATTCTCAAAGAACACTAACTTCAATAAATGTAGTGAATGTATCGTGTTGAAAGCACAGATGAAGACAATGACTACAAAAGCGCTGGAAGAAAAGGCACGGGATAGACTGAAGAAACATAACAAGATTGTTATATGTGGAAGATACTGCTACTATGCCCACAAAATTATGTCAGAGAGGTATCCATAGGAATACTTGAGCATTATCCATGATAAAATGGACAAAACAAAGACTTCAATCCCAAGATTACGTGTCAAATCAAAATATGTTGCAGGAACAAACTTGGGTTTGTCGTTGACAGGTATGCTAACACGTGGGCATAGCACAGGAGGTTTTGGTCATTTTTCCCTACCATTTGTACACATGGGATCACAATTTACCATTACATCTCTTGCAAAGTGCTTGAGGGACCTTGAAGACCCACACCTTGATATGTATGGTGATTTGATTTATGAGAGTGGAAGTTCAAGAAACACACTTTCAAATGCATTACTTCAAAACTCTATTTACTCAAAATGTAGAGTGTACAAGGATGCTTTCCTATCTTTAAATGGAAGCTCAACAAATCAGAATCTTGATTTTAAACCTCTTCCTTCACATTTGTTGTTACACTTGGACAATGCAGCTAGTGATAATAAGAAGCGTTATGTTTTCATGTTTCTATCACTATTAACTGCACTTGGTGTCTTCATCACTATTGAGGTTGGGTTCTTGCTTGTGGGGCACACCCATGAAGACATAGATGGAACCTATGGAAGAATGTCCTCAAACTTGAAAAGTAAAGATATATATTCTTTACCTGAGATGATGGATACATATCGCACAATAGAAGAAAAAAGGGTGTTTCCACCTAAACTTATTGACAAAGTGTATGACTTCAAAAGTTTTCTTAATGGGTACATCAAGGAGGGGAAAAATGCACTAGTTGGACATCTTAATGTCCAGTACTTCCAATTCCTTGTACTCAATGATGTTCCAGTTATGAGGTATAAAGAATCCATTAGAGACATTGAGTGGTCAGAACTAGTGGAGTTGTGGAATATAGATGATGAAGGCTGACCTATATTGCCCACAAGGAAGCCATCTTTCTTACATCCCAAAGACAATGATGCATATTTAAAAGAACTAAAGGAAGGAATAACATCATACATAAAAATTTGGAAAGAGACTATTGCAATGAGAATTCACCAATTGTTACAAAGGAATGGAAGGAAAAACTAGATTATTGGAAAAGAGTTCTTGATGCATTAGATGGAATCTACAATGACCATACACCCTTGGATGAAATTGATTCTTCTTCTGATGATTTTTGGCCAAAGACGAGGAAAAATGTTAACATTGATGGTAATGCAGTCCATGCAATATCAAGTATTATGGATGGGGATTTTGATAATGTGACAGATGAACCGGTATATGTTGAACCCAAGTGCAACAAGCCAAAGCCAACATTTGATCCTAGAATTGATGTTGAGAAAGGAAAGATGTTCTTGTTAGATCAGGAAATGAGGATGAAGGAGAGATGATTTGGATGGCAAAAGCCACCTCAGATATCTTCCAGGATGATGATAGCGAGACCCTTCATGTAAATATTGATTGGTGGCAGCCTAGCTCAGGGAAATACAATGAAAAAGATTTAGAACAACATTGGGTATCAAATCCTGATGACACAAAACTTAGATCTATTCCAATTAATACCATAGTTTTGACATGGATGCCAAAGAAAGAAGATTGCAAGAAGACAAAGATAAATAAATGTGGTGTACAAGCTGTACTTGATCTGCTTGAGCGAATATAAGGAGATTAGGTGGAGATGATACATGAATGTAACTTTGCTTTTTGAATGACTTTTAGTATACATGAAGCATTAGAGGAATTTTGGGGTCTAAAATGGGCCTCCTAAGGAAAATAATAAAATAATAGTTAAAATAATAAAATAATATTGATTAATTTTGGAGGAAGAAAGAAAAAAACTACTTTTTCTGTTCGTATTTTCGACATATCTCCTTGTGTTTTTACTCAAATTTCGATTGGGAGAGCTCGTTGGATGCGGAATTTGATTCTGAATCCAACGAGTACCCACACTGCATACTTTTGACGGACCCCGCTACCCCAAAAACAAGAAATACTTGAAAAACCGTGATGATGATGTCATCATCACGTTTTTTCAGGTATTTCTTGTTTTTGGGATAGCGGGGTCCATCAAAAGTATGCAGTGTGGGTACTCGTTGGATTCGGAATCAAATTACGCATCCAACGAGCTCTCCCAATCGAAATTTGAGTAAAAACACAATGAGATATGTCGAAAATACGAACAAAAAAGGTAGTGTTTTTTTAATGACAAATATGCCAATTCAACCATTATGGTTGACTTATTTTATTGAAATTCTATTGGTTCTTGAATTCCAACTCACAAAAACTTATTTTGGCACGTTTTCTTATAAGGCCCATTTTAGACCCCAAATTTCCTCTAATTTGAAACATTTTCCAATGTTTGTACTATTAATAAATACTCTTCAAGCTACTTTTTGAGGAGTTTTATATTATTTACCGCATGTATGAAATTTCACTTCAAGTTCAATGTTAATTTATGTGATGATACTTTATGCGAATTAGATAATACCATTCAAATTTTAACTTTTCAATTTGTCTTTTAGATCAACACAACATCTCACTATATCAAATGTGCATAATTATATTCATTAATGCATGTACAAAATCCTTTCCTTATTTATTATTAGCTTTTGCTCACTCTCTTCAATACTACTTTCAGCTTTTCATTTTGTTCCCCTGATGATTGGTGGAGTGTCCACTTGAAACGTAGGGACATTTCAATACACACAATTTAATTCCATAAACTCTCTTTCTCATTATGATTAACTATAGAAATCTTCATCTTGAAGCTGTACTTGATATGCTTGAGAAAATATAAGGAGATTAGGTGGAGATGATTCATGAATGTAATTTTTCTTTTTGAATGACTAATAATATACATGAAGAAAAATTTGTCAATGTTTGTAGTATATCAAATATTCTCTTCAAGCTACCTTTTGAGGAATTTTATATTATTTGCTACACATATGAAAATTTAGGTTCAACTTCAATGTTAATTCATGTGATGATACTTTATGCGAATACACCTTAAAATATCTTATAGAATTGCTTTGTGAATAAATGTAAGGCACTTGCAATAAGGTTTGAAGTGAGTTTTTCCTATTATTTGTTATTATAGTTGATATAAATTTAATTGTACTACCATGTTGCATTCAAATTCATAATTATATTTTCTCGTGTAGACTTTAAAGTGGTGCCAACTTTGTACTAGTATATTAATTTATACTAAATAAATACAGTACTAACATTTTGAGCATGCAGGTTTTATCAGTTTGTCATCATTGTGATTGATTTTCTGGATTAAACTGTGTGAACGTTTTTCAGACCAACGTTTTGAGTGGACACTCCACCCATGTTTATTACGGGAACCATGAAAAATTCATTGTGGACTGAAAATATTTCACATAACTTAATCCAGAAAATCAATCATTAAGTGATAACATCATGTTAGCTTCAATTCATGTTAGACATTATCATCAAATACATTGCATCATAAAGACAATTTAATCCATGTGAGATTTAATGCTGATCGTAATGCACTGCATATAATATAAGTATTATGGATGGAGAATTTGATAATGTGACAGATGAACTGGTATATGTTGGACCCAGGTGCAACAAGCTAAATCCAAGATTCAATCCTATGATTGAATTTGAGAAAGTAAAGGTGTTGGTAGTTAGATGATGAACTAAGGATGAAGGAGAGATGATTTGGATGGCAAAAACCACCTCATATATCTTCCAGAATGATGAAAGTGAGACTCTTCATGTAAAGGTTGATTGATGGAAGCCTAGTTCAGGGAAATACAAAGGAAAATTTTAGAACAATATTGGGTACCAAACCTTGATGACACATGACTTGGATCTATTCCAGTTAATACCATAGTTTGGGCATGGATGAAAAAGAAAGAAGATTACAGGAAGACTACGATAAATAAATATGGTGTACAAGTTGTAATTGATTTGCTTGACTGAATATAAGGAGATTATGTGGAGATGATACATGAATGTAATTTTCTCTTTGAACTAGTTATTAATATACAAGAAGCAACACTTTTAAATGTTTGTTGTATATCAAATATTCTCTTCAAGCCTTTTTTTGAGGAATTTTATATTATTTACTAATATGAAAATTTTGGTTCAACTTCTATGTTAATTGATGTGATGGTACTTTATGCGAATTAGATAACACCATTCAATTTTTAACTTTTCAATTTGTTTTTTACATAAACTCAACATCTCACTATATCAAATGTGCATAATCATATTCAATAATGAACCTTAAAACATCTTCTAGACTTCCTCTCTGAATAAAACATCATTTTGCTTTGTCACAGAGGATTAGAAATGTGTAATCCAGGTGTTAACACAGTCCCTCTCCCCTCATGTTGTAAAGGGTGCTAGCTCAATGGAAGAGCACCTGCATTCCAAGTAGGACGATGGTGGTTCGATTCCTCCGTGCCCTCACATAAATTAATACATGATTTAAATCTTATTGATAATATAAATATTGTAAGATATCTATATTTTCAATTAAACACATTGTTCAAATACTTCATAAATAAATAGTGAACACTTGCAATAATTAGTTAAGTTGGTTTTCCCCCTTTCCTCTTGTCTATTAAAAAAATCAAACTCTACTACACTAATACTATTCTAGTTCATAATTAGTTTTGATTGTTAAAATAAATAATATTAATAAATAAGGGAGGCTTTACTAACATCAATATCATTAAATAAATTTATAGGTAAGAAATTTCTCATGTTAATCTATAATTCATAAAGTAAACATTGATTAACTTAGTTTTTAATACACTACCACTACCACTACCAACAACAATAATAATAAATTATGTTGCTATTTTAATTCATAATTTATTTTAATCATTACAAGGGTAAAACTTAGACTTTAAAGTCATAAAATATTTTCCTGTTTTGATTATAAGTAGTGCGAACTTCCAAAAATAAAACAACATACTCAACAAAGACACAAATAATTACTACGATAATATTTCTAATTATTGTAGTAACAAATACAATGTTGGTATTATGTCATAAAATAATTTAATCAGCTTAACATTAAATACAAACTATAAATAATATTACTAGACATTATGTAAGGATTTAAAGTCTATGACTTTCCTCATTTTGAAAGAACTCAATCTAGCGGAAGTTCTAAATTCTAGATCCACTAAATAATTACAAATTTAATGAAATATGTGTTTTATGATGTCGGATCTGGATATGGAGCTAAATTTCTACAGAGTTGGTTCAGGAGCAGATTAGGGTTTGACTTTCTCGGATTTCTGTCCAACCAAAATATTTGATCTTGATCTCTAAATTTCGATTTTGAGGAGGAGATCAATCCAAGCCTGGGCTCACTCAAAAATTCCACTTCTGTGGAAAGCCCTAATTTCCGACAGTAGTGTCGGGTCAAAAACTTAAAATGATCAAAATTAGATTCTACTTCGATAGAAAGATGTGCCCTAGAGAGGAGAGTGAGCCCAACCTTATTTTGCTGAAAATATATGGAGAGAGATCCAAAAAGTAGGAATCCCTAGTTTTCGCATCTACACAATGTCTTCTTCTCAGGTTAGCTCTGATACCATGTTATATTTTTATCATTTAAGCAAGCATTAACTTAGGATCTTTAACTGAGAGAATAACAAGCACATCAATCAAACATAAGAGACAATGAACATAGTTTTTCCTTGGGGAAACCATAAAGGAGAATACCTCGCAACTTCCTCAAAGATAGAATCAACACCAAAAGAAAAACCCCCAAAACAGTAAGATGATCTCCCAACAACAGTAGTCTCTCTCTCTCTTGTCCCAACAACTTCTTCTCTCTCAGTTATGCGCTACAACTGAGTGTGAGTGAATGTGTGATAAAGAGAGAGGCTCACTCTCTATTTATACTAATTCCTGACTTGACAATAACTCACTAGGGCTGACTTCTCTAGGAGAGTCTAATAACCCTAGGGCCCCACAACTGTGGAGACTTTAACACTTGATCAATCGGAGGGTTATCCACAATGACTTGACATGACTTGTTTACATTATTGAATCTCACGATAGGAACATCGGGGCATGAAATGACACAAATACATTACAGACACTTCCCGGAATAAACATCGAGGTACAAGACATAAAATATACAGGTAAATACATTCTGAAGTTACAAATACATCAACAGCCAATGAGAGTCTTTTGGTGACTCCATGAATCTTGAGATCATACTTACTCCATACATGATGTTTGGTCTTGTTGCTGTTAAATACATAAGGCTGCCAACAATCCTTTTGAACATCATAGGATCTACAGTTGATCCAGTTAGGATTATTAATCCTCCCTTGACCATATTGTCTATTAGATTATTTAACCTAACTTAGGAACCTTAATTAATTAATTAGGTCCACTAGTATCATTGGGTCCACTTGGCCTAATGGGGCCACGTGTGACAGTCACTGGAGTGTAGGAAACAATGCTAGAGGTTAACTGCCACTTATTTCATGTGCATGCATCAGTTTGGGTGCCTCCTAAGCAAATCCCTACAGTTTAGGAGCCATTGGGAGTACCGACACCAACCTACTTCAGTTAGTTGGAGTTAGTACTAGTTAGTCTCAGTTAGCTCCTGGTTACTTTCAGTTAGTTCACAATCAGTTAGCTAGTGCAAGCTTTTCATGGATAATGCATGGTTGCATGTAGAGTAGGCGGATTTTCCTGCCTACCACACTCAGTTGCACTGAGTTAACTAGCTATCATTGATTGTTTTAGTTGTTGGAAATATGGGAGTTGATCTATTGGACTCTGACATTGATTGAGACACCATGAAATAGATGGTCAGTTATCTACAGTTAGATCTAGTGGATAGATTCGAATTGCATGTCATGCATTCGAGTTCTTTTCCTATGCAAACTATTGTAACACCAGATTTTACTATTGTGAATGATACTCTAATTTCCTGAGCAATACTTGTTTGTTTCCTATCTAGTTTGTTTTGTTCAGTTTGTATTTTCATTCTCCATTATTTTTCTGCAAAAATTATTAGAACTATATGCTTGAATATATAAATTCCATTCAAATTCGAATATGGTATCAGACCCTTCTCAGGCAGGTTTCATGTTTGTTTTTCTCCATTGAAGATTAGAAGCGGCTGGGTTTCTGTAGAAGTCCCCTATGATGATTTGCCAGCTATGGATTTATTTAGAGCAACGAAAAGGGTGTGATGGACCTTAAAAATATGTTCATGTCAACAGGAAAAGCATGATTCTAACAGTTCATATATTTTTAGTTTTGCAGTGATATTTTGCAGGTTTAACTTCATATGGATCCGATATTATCAGTTCCTCTTTTTACTCCATCCATAAGATATTTTGAATGGAAGTCGAAGATGATTGCATATCTAAAGAGACAACGTCTCTATGAGGTATCTATGGGACTTGGTAAAGAGTCTTATGAATATGAGAAATACTGGCTAAATGACGGTGATAGAGATTATGGAGCAATATGTGGGACTTTTTCTCGAAGCTTGCTTATAGACCTTATTGAGTTTGCACAATACCTAAAGGATATTTGGATAGAACTAGATAGAATATTTGGGAAGCACAATGAGGAGCACGTTCAAAACCACAAGAGTTATTTACTCAAAAGTCTTGGCCTCTACTCTCTCTGGTGAAGTTTTTCAAGATGAAGAAGTAGAATCTTTCTCACAATCAATTCAAATTGAAGAAAGTCTCCTTGGAGTGACTCCTTCTCCTGCTGCTCCAGAAGTGTATGAGATCTCTTACATATCATATCCTCACATAGATTATCCAAAGAAGACATTCGAATCTCTGTTGTTTAATAAAATCTCTCCTTCCATTCTATGCAAAAATTCTCCAGTGATTCTTTTATTATAAATTATGTGCATAGTTTACCAGTGATTTCTCCAAGAAAGGGTGAGGAATTTGATTTGTCTGTATCTAATGATGTTTCTGGATATTTTGTAAATAATATCATATTGTAGGAGTGGTCCATTTACTCTCATTGATCTAGAGATTCCAACAAATTCCTACATTATTTCATGCACCGATACTTTGGGTTTTGAAGAAGGAGAAAATTGTGCATCTACCATCTCGGTGGAGCACACTCTTGGATATGATATGGAATTTATTGGATCTGATATTATATTATTTGGATATGATATGATATTACTTGGTTCTAGGTTTCAAGAGCTTTCAGTACCACTTGTAGTTGTTCTCGTCAATTTTGGTGTGAAGAAACAAGTACCAAAAATCTCTTTCAAAGGTTTTAAAGAAGGAGAAAACTATGCATCTACCAGCTTGATGGAGCACACTCCTCAATCTGATATGAACTTTATTGGATCTGATATGATATTATTTAGATCTGATCTAATATTACTTGGTTCAATATCTCAGGTTCATGAGCCTTCAGTACTATTTGTAGTCGTTCTCATCAATTTTGGTGTGAAGAAACAAGTACCACAAGTGTCCTTCAAAATTGTTGTTGGCAATTTGATTTAATTCAACACTTTTGGATCTGATATGGAATTATTTGGATCTGATATGATCTTATTTAAATCTAATCTGATATTACTTGGTTCAATATTTCAGGTTCATGAGTTTTCAGTACTGCTTGTAGCTGGTTTCATCAATTTTGGTGTGGCAAATCAAGTACCACAATTCTCCTTCAAAATTGCTGCTGGGGATTTGATTTCACTTCACAGTTTTGGATTTGATATGAACCTTTTTGTATCTAATTTATTTTCTAATTTAATAATATGTGGTTTAGGTTTTAAGATTCACATTAGAGGAAATTTGGGGTCTAAAATGGGCCTTATAAGAAAGCGAGCCAGCAATAAATTCTTGTGAGTTGGAATTCAAGAACCAATATAATTTCAATAAAATGAGTTAACCATAATGGTTGACTTGATATATTTGTCATTAAAAAGCTACTTTTTTTGTTTGTATTTTCAACATATCTCCGTGTGCTTTTACTCAAATTTCGAGCAGTAGGGCTTGTTGGATGCGAAATTAAAATACGCATCTAATGAGTATCCACGCTTTATACTTTGCATAGACCACTTTACCCGAAAAACAAGAAATACTTGAAAAACATGATTATGATGTTTTTTAGGTGTTTCTTTCTTTTGGGGTAGCGGTGTCCATCCAAAGTATGCAATGTGGGTACTCGTTGGATGTGTAATTTAATTTCGCATCCAACGATCCCTACCACTCGAAAGTTGAGTAAAAACATAGGGAGATATGTTGAAAATACGAACAAAAAAATCAGTTTTTTTTCTTTTCCTCCAAAATTAATAAATATTATTTTATTATTTTAACTATTATTTTATTATTTTCCTGAGGAGGCCCATTTAGACCTCAAATTTCCTCTAATGAGAGCTTAGAGTATTTCTTGTAACATGTTTCCTCAATTTTGGTGTGACAAATCAAGCACCGCAAGTCTCCTTCAATTTTGTTGTTGAGGATTCGATGTTAGTTTTCTCTTATGAGATTGCTGATATTAGATTTTGTGAATTAGTGTATATTTATAAAGCTATATCATATTATGGAGCCCAAGCATTTTCTCTCCACATTCCTAGGGCTTCTCTACCTTTGGTCACATGCTCATCTCCTCACAGAACTAGTAAAGAGGAAGACATTATGCATTTTCCTAGACACTTGCTCCTAACACTTGGGGATGATTTTACCACTCATGGTTTGATGTTCAAGGCTGCAATATATCAGTTTCTTGGGTGTTCCTCACATGGTTCGAATTCTCAAGCACCTTTTCTCTCTCTTTAGATGATTGCAGCTGCTCTACATGGGTCCAGTTATCACCGTGCAGCTGTTTATATTTCTGATTTAGTTGAGTGCATTGTTCTTCTTCCAAAGAGGAAGATTCCTCCAGACATAATAAATTTGTTTGGATTCATGGGTTCACCTGCACAGAACCAAGAAACTGCTACTGCATAGTGCTACAAATAGTAGCAAACATTTTCACAAGGTTTTTCAAAATTTGTATTCCTGCTTATTTTGAGGGAGGGGGGCAGGGGGTCCCATGAGGTTTTCCCCTATTTGCTTGGTTGTATTAAGCAGCATTCTGTCTTTTATATTGTATTTGGGTCACCTATGGCCTTGTTACCAAGGACCAGAGTTGTCTAACATAGGATTCAGGGGGGTGTTAGCATTATTAATCCTCCCTTCACCATATTGTCTATTAGATTATTTATCCTAACTTAGGAACCTTAATTAATTAATTGTCTCCACTAGTACCGTTGGGTCCACTTGGCCTAATGGGGCCACATGTACCAATCACTTGACTGTGGTGAACACTTATGTAGGTTAAATTCCACTTATTGCATGTGCATGCATCAGTTTGGGCACCTCCTAGACCAATCCCTACATTTTAGGAGCCACTGGGAGTCCTAGAACCAACCTACTTCAGTTACCTGGAGTTAGTACTAGTTAGGCTCAGTTATCCCCTAGTTACTTTCAGTTAGTTCACAATCAATTAGCTAGTGCAAGCTTTGCGTGGATAATGCATGGCTGCATGTGGAGTAGGTGCCTTTTCCCACCTACCACACTCAATTGCATAGAGTTAACTAGCTGCCACTGATTTTTTGAGTTGTTGGACATCTGGGAGTTGATCTGTTGGACTCTGACATTGATTGAGGCACCATGAGTTAGATGGTCAATTAGCTACAATCAGATCCACTGGATAGATTAGAATTACATGTCATGCATTCGAATTCTTTTCCTATGTAAACTATTGTAACACCGGATTTTATTATTGTGAATGATACTATAAATTCCTGATCAATGCTTGTCTATTTCCTGTGTGGTTTGTTTTGTTCATTTTGTATCTTCATTCTCCATTCTTTTGCTGCAAACATTATTAGAACTATCTTCTTGAAGATCTAAATGGCATTCAAATTCTAATAGATCCATCATCATCCTTGCTTAATTTTAAACCTATTATTACTGGTGTTGGGGATGGCTTGCAATTAGACATATTTTCAAAAATTCACTTGCATATTTAGATTGTGATATAAATATACCACTTTCATACTGTTGAACTTCAATGCCCAGAAAAAACTTCATAAGCCCCAGATTAGTCATTTCAAATTCACTTTCCATGATTGCTTTAAATTCTTCTATACCAAAGTCACTAGTAAATATTAGATCATCTACATACAAGCAAAAAATTAGCATCTTACCTTTCTCATTCACTTTGGTGTAAAAATTCAGCTCAATTTCACTTCCGTGAAATCCATTTTTAGTGAGATAGGAATCAATCCAGCTGTACCTAGGAGCTTACTTGAAACCATATAGTGCCTTTTTCATCCTGTACACTTTATGCTCTTGACCTGGAACTTCATAGCCTTGTGGTTGTTCCACATATATTTCCTCCTCTAGATAGCCATTTAAGAATGCCGAATTGACATCCATTTGATAAACATGCCATTTTTTTTGTGCAGCAATGGCCAAGACTGTTCTAACTGTATCCATGTGTGCAACAAGTGCAAACGTTTCATTGAATTCTATGTTGAGTTGATGTGTGAACCATCTTGCTACCATTCTTTCTTTGTGCTTATGCACATTCCCATCGGCATCTTTCTTGGTCTTGTAAATCCATTTGCTGTTGTTGACATCTTTATCTTTTGGTACATCTACCATCTCCCATGTCTAGTTCTTCTCAATGCATTATATTTCTTCATCCATGGCTTGTGCCCATACTTCTTCTTCAAAAACTTCTTCAAATGTTAGTGGATCATATATAGGAGAAAATAATGCAAAGAGAGAGAATGAATTTGGTGTACCAGCTTCATATATATCATGCAGACTTCTTGTCTTCATTGGTTCTGTCGATGTTGACCTTGACGAAATGCTTGATGGAGTATGTTGTCCTCTTGGTGTGCTTGTCGGTGTAGCTTAAGCTACCACTTGTGTCGATGGTCCTTGTGTTGAACCATGTCATGGTGTCATGGGAGTCGACGGTGCTGCAATCAGTTGAATTACATGTGGTGCTTGAACCACTTCCTCTGCCATATCATCATTGTTGACATTTGACACAATCTTGATATTTATGTCGACAGTTCCATCCCATGATTTATTCTCAAAAAATTGAACATCTCAACTGATTATCACTCTCCTTGCGACATGATCATACAACTTGTATGCTTTTGTGTCTTCAGAATAGCTAGAAAAAATACATTTTTGTCCCTTCTTGTCTAATTTCTTTCTTAGCTCATCTAGAACATGAGCATATGCAACACAACAAAAAACTTTTAAATGAGAAACACTGTGATTCATACCTATCCATGCTTCTTGAAGAACTTTGTTCTTCACACTCTTTGTCAAACATCGGTTCATAATGTAAATAGTAGTTGTGACTGCTTCACCCAAATATTCATTTGACAAATACTTGTAATAACCCAAAATTTTGTAAAAATTTAAAATTTTTAAAGTGAAATAAAATGTCTTAAGTCACAGCTAAGTAATTGCTAGCGGTTAGCGGAAAATGAAACAGTTTAACAAAGTTTAAGGGTTTCTTTCAATAAAATAAACTGTAACTAAAGGATGTAATCTTAAACACCTGTGTTAATTCGATTAATGACCAAACAAATTTAATTTCAACTGAGTTAGAAAGAAGACTTGCATTTAGTTGCTGCTAGATATACTGATGATTTACTTTTGTCAAGTAGGTAAGAAATCTTGTTTGATATCGGGGATTACTTAGCGTTTTGCTAAATCAAATGGACTACTAGTTCTTACAGGGTTAGCAAGTAAGTGTAAGATCCTGTAGGTGTTTATTTTAAATTACGCTGAGAAAAGTACTTTCCTAGCATGTTAAGATGCTAGTAGAAGAAAAGGTTAATTAAGATGCTAGTCTCTAAGGAGGTAAAGTAAATTTTCTTTCATTGTTCTAAATCTATGAAATTATTTATAAATAATGCCATATTGACCTTTCATCATAAACATAATCAAAGTTTTTAAAATACAAGAGCAAGTTCTTACCAAGCTTCCTTCAGTCGTATGATGATTATCTTTCAAAAGTTTATAGTACATGGTTATTTATAAATTCCCATAGCGAGCATAGAGCTCATGGTTTTGGTTTATGTATACTTCGATTGATTAGTGATCTCGCAGCTATTTTTACTTCAATATTCAAAGTATCCTTCTCTTTAAGCATCAACATGTTCCTATGTTTTTGAGTTGTAAAGTTAATAATGAGTGATTAGACTCTTTATGAAAAATTATGCAAATAATGTTAGTCTTCAGTTTTCTTGAAGACTCCCTCATTTATCAGCATCAAGATTCTGTGTTGAGAAGTTTAAGTCTTTTCCAATTTACAAAAGTCATAAACTATGTCATATCTATTCCCTATTTTCTTTTACTAGTTCTAAAACAATACCAAACTTATTCGACTTGTTTGCAAGCATGAATATCTTCTTGGATCAAATAGCAACCAAGTTGTGTTCATAGTATTCAAATTATAACTATAATACAATTAGTATTTCAAGTTATAATAACTATGTTAACCTATAACCTAAGGTATTATTACCTACCTATCAACTACTATGATGTAGTCGAAACGATGACAAGCAATTCTTATAAGTTTTAATCCTATACTATATTAGTTTCCATGGCATATTATAATCAATGGCATGATTTTTATCATTAGCAGTCATATGTTATATGGTATTGGAAATGATAGGGTTTTAAAACATTTTGTGCAGCGCTGAATTAAGGTTTCTACCCACACTTGTTGATACTTTTGGAAGGGAACGTGGATACGGTCTCCTCCATTCATCGGTTGACTTATAATACTGTAAACCCTACTCCTTTGCATTTTTGGATCGAGGTTCCTTCTCCTTCCTGGCCGAGTTGTGAGCTCGTGGCCATGAGAGGCCTATAACCTCCTTTATCGTTGAGCATTTCTCCTGCAATGGTGTAATGTGACTGTTGGGTATCGTAGTTTATGGTTTGGGTTCTCCTGTGTGTTGAAGAATACACTACGGGTGTGGTTGTTGGTTTCTCCAAATAGCCCGAATCCTGTATTTGTCTTACTCCTGTAACTGCTCACCCATGGCTTCTGCATTGTGAACTTGAGTTAGTTTCCTTGCTTTCTTTGTCGTAGAGTTGACTTCAAGGGTTCTTTCCTTTCGGTTCGGTGCCATCGATCTGGTGTGGCCATCTCTTCTCAGTTTTGACTTTCAGTTCACAGGTAAACTTTACCTATCTCAATTTATATTTACATTTGATTATCTTTACTAGGGTTTTTACCATTCATTCAAACAGAGTTTAAATAATGTTTTGGTTTGGTTTTGCAGGTTCCTTCTACTGGCTCCAAACTGTGGGTGGAAAAAGAGCTCATGCATCAGTCTTTTCATGGGTTTCCATCTGGTAAGCCCCGGTCCCATCGAGGGTTCTTCCTGCATGCGGTTTTGGTTTATGGAAGTGGTTCCTGTGGGTGAATACACGAATTTGGTTCTCTATTGGTTATGATTTATAACTTGTGTAATGTATGTCTATGTTTTATTTAAAACCCTCATGATACTTCGTGTTGGGTAACACAAGCTCTTGAAGCCGTGATGTAAATATGGTTTTTTTTATAAGAAGTTTTAGCCTTACGGCCTAAGCAATGTAAATGCTTTTGTTTAAATTTTAAAAACAACCCAGCTCTAAGCTCAGAGAGGCTTATCGACCTCTCTCTAGTGTTACTTCAGTTTTTACAGTGAACTTAGTAATGGAATATTGTGGAAACAATCGGGGTTGTAATGTGAGATGGATTTTAATTCTCCTGTCAGTAATATATTTTGTTATGGTTTAATATAAAAGATTTTGTGCATACTTGGTTTTATTAGCAGGCCTGATATTCGACCCTTCGACTCTAAAGTCTATAAGCCTATCCTTAAATAAGGATTTTGTATTTGCGAAAGGTTAATTTAATATTGGTTATTTTTGTCCAAAATTTATATATGTAATGTTTTCATTAATAACCTGTATTATAATGATTTTTAATGCACTGTTTATGGGAAGATCACTATGTTTTTAAGGATGATGGTTAACTCTGGTTTTGGATTTTAAAAGGTTAATCATTGTAAAAACCCTACAGTTTAATAATATCCTTATTTATACTTAAAGAACTCTTAGCTCTGTTTGATAATAGGAAATAGATGATAGTATTACTTACAGTTACTAGTTCACTACTAGATCTATTTGTTTAATAAATCTTTAATAATTTGTTTATAGTTTGTTTTTAATTCTTAGTTAAGAAAATAATTAAGGTTTTAATGCAGCATACTTGAAAAAAATAGGATATAGTTATCTTTCAGTATTTTCTGTAGTTTCAAAAGGATTATAGAAAAATCCTTTGGTCTTAGACAAAGACACACAGTGTCTGGATTTTCAATGTTATAAAATGTTTTACAAATTCATTTTTACATGGTTTTTAGATGATATCCTACTTACTTTACTTATGTTTAAATGTTAAACCATAATATCTATATTTTACCAGAATACTAATACTGGAATTACTTTTATAATAATATTATTACTGTTCTCTTACAGACCTATTTTTTTGTTTAGTTTAGCGGAAGTAAATAAATACAAACAATATTTAATACTACTATATAGTAAAATTCATAAACAAATGAAGCAAAATCTAGTTAGTGTTCTCATTCAAGTAAAAGAATCATCTCATTCACCTAAACAACCCAGCTGTACTAGAGTACTACCTGAGTCAGGTGTGGAAAAATACAGTTTGGGAATTTTAATTCTATCTGTTTCACCTTTTACATATTCATTTCTATTTCTAACATAATCTATAATTTTACCAAATCTAAAATTACTCAGTTATTATTCCTTCATAAACCTTAAAATACTAACATGCCTATAGTAGAAACTAAGAAATATTTCACTAAAGACAGTAAACAAATAAAATAGAACTTGTTGATGACAAGACGACAACAGCTTAAGGAGGTTGTTCCTCCCTACCAAAATCCTAGAGAGCGCTCAGAAAATGCTTCCTCGGGACCCCCAAGCTTGTTCTTGGTCTTCTTGGCTAAGAACTGGGTGGAGAATACAACTTTAAGACCTCTATCACCTGACTAGTCCAATTACCTCAGTAATTAAAATATGCTCTCAGCAGTATGAAGTTCAACCTAGAAGTTGCAACAAGTTCAGTCTCAACAGTTAACCCCTCAAACACACTTCAGTAATCCCCTCCATTGCATTTCTCTTGAGTAAATTCATTCACCCTGAATGATCACCTCTCTAGAATGAGCAGCCTCAGCTCTCTTCAATGGAAAATTTTATAGAGATGCCTAGGTCTTCTAGGTCAGTTTTCATTTAATGAGCCACCTGCTCTGATTCCACTTTCTTGGAGAATCATGACCACAAATATAGGGAAGTTTCCACCTGCAACAGTTGGAAGTGGTTTGAGGATGCTGCCACTTGTCAGTTTGCTCTCCACCCAGTGTCCTCCACCAATTTAACTAGTAAACACTCTTTTAATAGCTTCCCTAAGCTGTTGTCTCATTATTTATTTATTTATAAATAAAATATTCTGAATTACATTAAATATTCTTGACCCCACTGGGTCATCAATTACAACTTAGCATAAAATTTAACACAATGTTCCTCAGATAACATTAAATTGCTTTTTTGCAAGTTGGGGCATGTGACATACACACCCCCTTAAATTATAACATCATCCTCGATGTTATTTATTCCTCATCCTTAGAGTTCCCCTGAAATAGAATTGGATATGCATCCCGCATATGACTTTTCAATTCCCAGGTGGCTTCCTCTGGACTAAGGTGTTTCCATTGCACCTTCACTTAACCAATGGTGCGGTTCCAAAGTGAGATCTCCCTCTGCTCGAGGATACAGTCCATTTCCACCAGAAAATATCCTTTGGGTTCCACCTACACATCATTCCAATTAATAACACGAGTAGCATCATGTACATATTTTTTTAATACATAAATGTGAAAAAATTTGTGAACTCTTAAATTCGGTGGTAAAGCTAACTGAAAAGCTACATGTCCAATCCTGGACAGTATTTCAAAAGGACCACAATATCAAGGTGCTAGTTTGGAACAGCTACCCAACCTCAGAGAACTATTTTTGGGTCTCACCTTAATGAAAACATGTTCACCTACCTGGAACTCCTTTGGAGTTCGTTTAAGGTTTGCTTGACTTTTCTGTCGATCTTGTGCAATTTTTAGATTACCTTGTACCTTCTTTACAATTACTTCCATTTCTTTCAATAATTTAGGTCCTAATACTAACATGTCCACTCAATTACTCCAAGAGATGGGAGTGTTACATTTCCTTCCATATAGAATTTCGAAAGGACTATACCTAGTTGAAGCTTGATAATGATTATTGTAGGCAAATTCTACCAGGTGTAAATAATCTTCTCGTTTACCTGGCTTCTCCTTTACATACATTCTAAGTAGATCTTCCAGTACCTAATTTACTCTTTCAGTCTATCCATCAGTTTGAGGATGGAAAGAGGTACTAAAATTTAACGTGGCATTTAATCCTTTAAACAAGGATCTCCAAAAATTACCTATAAATTTCGGGTCTCGGTCTGAAATTATGACCTTCAGTATTCTATGCAATCGAAAATTTTGTTTTAAGAAAATATTAGCTATATTTGTAGCTTTATAAGTAGTTTTTACAGGTAAAAAATGGGCTGCTTTACTCAATTTGTCAAACGCTACCATTATGGAGTCATTTAAGTTCTGATTTTTAGGCAATCCAGTAACAAAATCAAGGCTAATTATCTCCCATTTCCAGCTAGGGATAGGCAAAGGCTGAAGTAGCCCAGCTGGATGCTGATGTTCAGTTTTTACTTGCTGACATTCAAAGCAGCTAGCAATATATTCTGCCAGTTCAGTCTTCATGTTTGGCCAGAAATAATCTTTTCTTAGCATGGTTATAGTTTTCTGATAACCTGGATGCCCTAAATAAGACGTTTTATGAATTTCATCTAAAATTAATAACTTAATCTTAGGTACATTAGGTACATATAATTTTTCTTTATACAGTAATAATCTTTTTTCATTCAAGTTGTACCTTGTACTTAGACTTTCTATTAGATTTTCTTTTGCTTTTGCTTGTAACTTTAGGTAATTTTCATCTTGTTCTAATCCCTCTTTAAGCTGTTCTTCCAAATCTGTTGTATAAGTGCTGATAGCTGCTGTAAAATTCAGCTTTGCATTTCTACTTAATGCATCAACAACTGTATTCTCCTTTCCTTTGATGTGCTGAATTTCAAAATTATATTCACTTAGAAAAGATAGCCACCTAGCTTGCCTAGCATTCAGGTTAGGTTGATCTAGTAGATATTTCAATCCCTTATTATCCGTCATTAAGATAAACTTTCTTCCAATTAAATGATGACGCCACATCTTTAAAGCATGTATGACAGTAGCTAATTCTAAGTCGTAGGTCGCATAATTCTTTTCATAAATCTTTAATTTCCTAGACTCATAAGCAATGACATGCCTTTCCTGAGTCAATACTCCACCTAAACCGTCATTGCAGGCATCAGTACATACTATAAAATCTTTATTAGGTTCAGCAATTCTTAAAATTGGTGCGCTGGTTAATAAGGTTTTTAACATTTTAAAACTGTCTTCACAATTCTAATTCCAATCAATTTTATTCCCCTTTTTCTGCAAAGAAGTTATCGGATTTGCAATTCTCGAAAACCCTTCGATGAACCTCTGGTAATCCCCATGAATGATTGGACATCAGTTAGGTATTTTGGGACTGGCCAATCTTCGATTACCTTTATCTTTTCAGGATCCACCGAAATTCCTTCTTTAGTCGCCACATGACCTAAGTTCTTGATTTTATCTTTAAAGAAGTCACATTTACTAAATTTCACAAAACGTTGATGCTCTCGTAACTCTTGCAAGACAATTTTTAAGTGTTCTTTATGTTCTTCTTCAAATTTTGAATAAATTAATATGTCGTCGATAAATACGACCACAAATTTATCCAGATATTTGTGCATTACAATATTCATTAGACACATAAAAACAGTTGGAGCATTAGTAAGCCTGAAAGGCATAACGAAAAACTCATAATGTCCATATCGAGTCCTAAAAGTTATTTTAAATATGTCTTCATCTTTAATTCTGACTTGGTGATATCCAAACCATAAGTCAATATTTGAAAAAACTGTAGATCCACGTAGTTGATCAAACATATCATTTATGCGAGGTAACGGGTATCTGTTCTTGATAGTCATTTTATTTAATTGGCGATAATCTATGCATAGTCGTAGAGTTTCATCCTTTTTCTTAACAAAGATGATAGGTGCCCCCCAGGGAGACATACTGGGTCTAATGTAATTCTCATCAATAAGTTCTTTTAACTGTGACTTAATTTCATTTAGTTCAAGTATATTCATCTGATAAGAGGATTTTAAGCTGGGCACTGCACCAGGTACCAGCTCAATGGTAAAATCTAATTCCTGCTTTGGAGGCAGTCCCGGTATTTCTTTCGAAAATACATCTAAATATTCCTTTAGAATTGGTATATCCTCCAATTTTTATTTATCTATGTTGTTCAGGTTTTCTTCATTGGTTGTTGTTACTGCATAATCCTTACAACCTTTCCTAATAGCTCTCTTAAGTTCTAAAGCAGAAATCTACCTTACGGCTATTTTCCTATGGATTCCCTTTACACTTATTAATTTTCCATCGTTATTTATATAAGTAAAGGTTTTATCAAAGCAATTCAATACCACCCTATGCTGCTCTAACCAATCCATACCAATTAATATATCATATGAACATAAAGGTAGTACATTGAGCTTAACAAAAGTTTCAAACTGATCCATACTTATTGCACAATTATTTACAAAACTAATTACCTTTCCCATTGCACCAGTAGCTAACTAAACCAACCAAGAACTTGCAAACTTTTTAACTGGAAGTTTACACTTTTCTACCAAGTTAGGAGAAATATAGCTTAAACTAGCTCCTAGATCAATTAAAATAGATATGGATATTTGATTTATCTTGCCTTCCACTTCCACCATGGAAGTTTGATAGTCTGATTGTCGATTCTCTAATGCTGCATTGATCCTAGGCATTGTCCTCGCTAGATCACCAACAGTCATCTCCTCCTGTATTGTGTGGATGTTGCTGACAGTCTTCTTCCGATTGGGACAGACTGATGCATAATGCGGACCATTGCATTCCAAACACTTTATGGGTTATTTTCGTTCAAAGTTCTTTGTGTAGTTACTGTGATTGTTAGCAGACTCTTTATTCTTTTGATTGTTCTAATTGGTCTGTGAATTACTTTTATTCCCATGGAAATTCTTATTAGGAAAATTTCTGGTGTTGTTATTTTTAGAATTTATACTAGGTACAAACTCTTTCTTCTTTTGATCAAATTTATTATTCCTTTTGGCCTTCCAGTTGGCCATACTCTCCTTTTTACAATTCTGTTCATAACAAAAATTCGCTTTTCTCATGGCTTCTTCTAGAGTTTTCGGACTGTCATACTCAATCCTGTTCTTTATATGATAAGGTAAACAACTGAGAAATCACTGTACCTTAGGTTTCTCGTCCAAAATGTATGGCACATACCTGAGAAAACTTAGAAACTTACTATTCAGTTCTTTCATATTCATTGTACCTAGTTTTAACTCATAGAATTATTTAGCCCTTTCTTCATAGTATTCTTCAGATAAAAATTTATTTTTGAAGTATTTCTTGAATGTGATCCAATTTATGTTTTTCTATCTTATACCTTTCACTCTTTTTAAGTCCTACCACCATATATCAGCTTTCCCTGTAAGATTATAAATAGCCATCCTGGCCTTCAGTTGATTAGAATAGTTATAAATCTGGAAGCACTTTTTCATCCTGGATAGCGAGGATTATGCTTCCTCCCCCTTTTCAATTTCTCCATTAAATGTTGGCGGCTTGATCTTCTTGAACTCCCCAGAGATTTATTCATAAGGTTTGTATTTTCTTTTCCTAGTATGGTGGTTATCCTCACTACTGTCACTAGTATAATGATACTTATGTTTATCACCATATACTTCGGAAGACGATCTGTCACTATGTGCCTATTTTTTTGTTTAGTTTAGCTGAAGTAAATAAATACAGAAAATATTTAATACTGCTATATAGTAAAATTCATAAACAAATGAAGTAAAATCTAGTTAATGTTCTCATTCAAGTAAAAGAATCATCTCATTCACCTAAACAACCCAGTTGTACTAGAGTATTACCTGAGTCAGGTGTGGAAAAATACAGTTTGGGAATTTTAGTTCTATATGTTTCACCCTTTACATATTCATCTGTATTTCTAACATAATCTATAATTTTACCAAATATAACATTACTCATTTATTCTTCCTTCATAAACCCTAAAATACTAATATGCATGTAGTAGAAACTAAGAAATATTTAACTTAAGACAGTAAACAAGTAAAATAGCACCTGTTGATGACAAGACGACAACAGCTTAAGGAGGCTATTCCTCCCAACCAAACTCCTGGAGAGCACTTGAACAACGCTTCCTCAGGACCCCCGAGCTTGTTCCTGGTCTTCTTGGCTGAGAACTGGGTGGAGAATACAACTTTAAGACCTTTGTCACATGATTGGTCCAATTACCTCAATAATTAAAATCTGCTCTCAGTAGTATGAGCTTCAGCCTAGAAGCTACAACAAGTTCAGTCTCAGCAGTTAATCCCTCAAACACACGTCAGTAATCCCCTCCATTGAATTTCTCTTGATTAAATTCATTCACCCTGAATGATCAACTCTCTAGAATGAGTAGCCCCAACTCTCTTCAATGGGAAATTTTATAGAGATGACTAGGTCTTGTGGGTCAGTTTTCATTTAATGAGCCACCTGCTCTGATTCCACTTTCTTGGGGAATCATGACCACAAATATAGGGAAGTTGACACCGACAACAGTTGGAAGTGGTTTGAGGATGCTGCCACTTGTCAATTTTCTCTCCACTCAGTCTCCTCCACCAATTTAACCAGTAAACACTCTTTTAACTCTCATCATTTATTTATTTATAAATAAAATATTCTGAATTACATTAAATATTCTTGACCCCGTTGGGTCATCAATTACAACTTAGCATAAAATTTAACACAATGTTCCTCAAATAACATTAAATTGTTTTTTTGCAAATTGGGGCATGTGACATAGCAGTTGCGACTGCTTCACCCCAATATTCATTTGACAAATGCTTGGCTGCCAACATGTTGCGTGCCATATCCATAATGGTTTTGTTCTTTCTTTCAGCAACACCATTCTGCTGAGGTGTATATAGCGCAGTGAATTGCTTTTGTATGCCATGGGTATTGCAAAAATTGAGAAATTCATTCAAAACATATTCACCTCCTCTATCAGTCCTTAATATTTTGATGTGGTTTCCACTCCAATTCTCCATGAGTGCCTTGAATTGCTGAAAATAAATAAATGCATCATATTTATGTTTCAGAAAATATACCCATGTTCTTCTTGAGTAGTCATCAATAAAAGTTAGAAAATGATTGCAGCCACCAATGGATGATGTCTGCATTGGACCACAAATATCAGGGTGCACAATTTCAAGTGGTGTGCATGCTCTATATGACTTTCTAACTGGAAATGTGCCTTTATGCTGCTTGCCAAAAATGTATCCTTCACAAACTCTTTCTGGTCTATCGATCAATGGCAATCATTTCACCTTATTCTTTGTGTGCAATAGCTTCAGCCCACCAAAATTCAGATGTCCAAATCCGAAATGCGATAGCCAGGATTCATGCTGAACTTCTCTTTGAAATGCATCTTGAAAATCAGTGCCGCCATTTACTTTCTTGTCGAGGTGCTCCTATATTTGTCTTCCCTTTAATGTCAGAAACTATCCTCAATGGAAACAAGCGGTTGCTTGTCATTGGAAATTTTTCTATCAACTGGTCGCTTGGACGCTTGTCTTTAATCACGCAGTGATCATATTCTATGTAGACTCTGAATCCTTTTTGTATCAGCTGTCCAATACTCAACAAATTATGTTTCAAACCTTTGACATGATAGACATCAGGAATATACTTACTATCCCCCTGTCTGGTTAGAATACCAATAGTACATTTTCCCACAACAATAACTTGGACATTGTTTCCAAGTGTAACATCAGTTTGAATTGAATTGTTTAGACTAGAAAACAAATTTAAATTATTAGTCATGTGATTGTTGCATCCTGAATCTAAGTATCATATGTCATGTGGACTTTCTTGGATAGCATTGCATTCAAGTGGAGATGAATATGCCATTAACACTGCACTTGTCGGAGTACCGGTGTTGGTTGACTGATTTGGTATTTTCCTTCCTTAGTCATATTGTTTCTTCCTGCATTCATATGCATAATGACCAAATTTATTACAATAATGACATTGAATTTTTTATTTATCAAACCTCTGACCACTTGAATAACTTGGATTCTGATTCTCTCCTATACCAACAACATTTGCAAGAATTCTTCCATGTCCTCCTCTTGAAGAACTTCTTCCTCTTTCTCTGGAGTTGTTTCTACCCATGCCTATACCACTGCCTATGGATTACTTTGCTACGAATCCACCTTCCAACGATGTATTTTTTCTATTAATTATGTGTTCATGATTGATGAGTGAAGATTGCAACTCATCAATGGTGAAATCCGACATATCTTTGTTTTCTTTCAAGGTAACAACCTAGGATTCAAATATTGGGGGAAGACTTCTAAGAATTTTTTCAATAACCCTTTGGAATTCTATGGTTTCTCCATGAGATTTCATTTGGATTATCAAACCAACAACTCTGGTGTAGAATGTGTCTACAGTATTTGAATCTTTTATTGACAAAGATTCAAAAACTCTTCTAAGAATCTGTAACTTGGAAGTCTTTAGCTTCTCTAAACCTTGATAGGAGGTCTCCAATGTGTCCCATGCTTTCTTAGCATTAAATTTTCATGCTACTCTTGGGAGTATGCTCTCATGCATCGCTTTGCAGAACATATATTTTCCATCTTTCTTCCTTTGTTCCCTCAAGACATCTATCTCATCTTGTGTGAGATTGTTATATGTTGTTTGATCTGCGGGTTCTGCATAGCCTTGCTGGACTATCTCCCAGACATCTTGACCTCTGAACAAAGCCTTCATTGTTAGAGACCAATATTCATAATTATTTCCTGTAAAAATGGGAGTTTGCAATGAACCAGAAGTGGAAGCCATTTTTAATTTTTAACTTTCCTTAGAAAATTACTTTTCCACTTTTTAAGACAATATTTATTTCCTAAACCTTTCTTTGATACCAGTTAGAAAAAAACGAGCCAACAAACTTGAGTTACTGCTCACTTATAAAAATTTCACACCGACCTCTTTTTCGTTTTACTTGTTGGGTGAAACTTGTCTAATTCTGACTAGAAAAGTTTATCAATATGGTCGGACTTATGGATCCGACTCTTTTTTCTCTATAAGATTTTTACTTGTCGGTTCTACCGACGGGTTTTACTTCGACCACTTGTCAGCTTCAACAACTTGTCAGTTTTACAACTTAGACAGAACTTACCCGACAACTTGTTGGTTTGACCAGTTCGACAACTTGTTGGTTTTACTTGACCGTTTTACTTGGACTCACTTGCTCGACTGGTTTGGTTTTAGTCAAAATTTACAAAGGATGTTTCTTAGTCTAAATGACTTAAGAAATTATAAATGTTTTTCACCCACTAGTAATATGAAGTAAAATCCGACAGAAAAACAGTTCCATAGAATTATAAAAACATATAACCAAACATTTAGGAAGACTTGTGTTGTCTGCCGTAAAACCTAGAACTTTTACTGGGTGAGAAATTTATGGATTCTTTGATATTTCACTCAAACCGTAATTGTAAACAACATTTACTCAACTCTAGAAATAATGTGCGGCTAAATAAACATGCATTCAACCATAAACTATTTGATTTATATAACTTGTCAGACATAACAAAGAACTATATTGTCATAAATGAAAACTTGAAATTTACATAGATATTTAACCTTTTACAGAGCTTTGTCTCTTGACATATTCAAACACACAAAAGCTTGAGTTTCGACACAATTTTTCCTTCATTCTATGCTACCCTTTGAGTTCTCTTTGGCTCTCTATTGTGTCTAACTTGATTTACAATATTCTTATTCTATTTATAGGAAAACTAGAATTTGATTCTTCTTGAATATACAGACTTGACATTAATGGTTGTGATAACTATCTACCTACAAACTTAACTTCATAAATTAATTCTACTAGTTTATATTGCCTAATCATGGACTCTTCACTCTTATAAGACTAACTGACATGATTTGAACTAATACGGACTCTGACAGAGTCGGCTTAGCTCCGATACAGATCTACAAGTAATTAATATTTCCAACACATTGAAGAGAATTTGGAGAGGAGAGATTTTCTTATCACTGCTGTGATTCCCATCATGAAGTGGTAAGATTTTTAACTCCTAATTAGATATTGAACAATATTTAGTAGCACATTTATTAAATATTTGATTGTTGTTGATGCAGATACATGCAAGGACTCAACAAGGGAAAGTGAATGTATTTCCTTTTCATCAATTCAGAGTCCAAGGCTCGTGGAGGGTTGTAGGCACGTTGCTCTTCCACAAGGTGGTATAAAAGTCACTTCTTAAAGGAAAGGCCTTATGATCCTTACAAAGTGTATACCAGTCCTCTAGAGACGATCCTCTGTCTAGATTCCTATCAGAGCATGTACTGTAGACTTCTATGCGGTCTCCTTCAACACTCTGAGGTTCTACGGATGGGAACCATATTTGCTTTTGGGTTTCTTAGAACCATACGCTTCCTAGAAGAACACTGGATACAACTATGTCTTGACATAAAAACCAACATTATCAACAAGGAGTTAACAGATCCATCCCTCAAAGAGGCAGTCGAGAAGTTGCTACTGCATCCAAATCCAAAATTGGCTGAATTTATTCAAAGGGAATGTTCATCACTGTTGGTA